>QXTE01000459.1:27726-285562 GCA_003942145.1 Platysternon megacephalum
TGCCATGCATCTTCCCCCCCTCAAGGCCCCACCTTTGCTCCACCTCTTTCCGCCCTCCTCTTTCCCCTGCAGCCCCCCCATATGCGTGCCCGCCGCTTGCTCCTCTCTGCCTCCCCCAAGCGCTTCCCACCAGCTGCTCACTGCTCTGCTGGCCGCCCCCGGGGCCAGAACCACTATGGCTGGTGGATGCTAAGCACCCCCTATTTTTTTCTGTGGGTGCTTGAGTCCTGGAGCACCCACGGAGGCGNGATATCCTGTGTTAGTCACTAATTCCTGTATCATCTGAAGCCCAGATCAAATGGCTTGTACTTCTGGCCACCCCATTCAAAGCCATGGCTTTTCTCAGGAATTGCCAAGGAAGACTGCCTAACCTCCGAATGGGCCAGTCCCTTGCACTTTCTGGGTGAATTTCCAGGACATCGCTCTGCCTGAGCATTTTGCTTCTGTGAAACTCTTAGCTCTGACAGGCCTTTCTGAAATTGCCTTCTCACCTCTGCAGAAAGATGTGAAAATGGGCCCAAGTTTTCAGAGCTGAAGAAATTCTGTTTGAGGCACAAAACTTATTGGTTTTATTTTTCTTTGAGAGCAAATATGTATGTTGATGTTGAAGGAGTGGAACACATTACACGTGCTTCTTTCCCCAAAATGCCTATAGTTCCAGTCGAGCAGTGCGCTCTGTGCAGACAGGGGGCGGCATTATATTAGCTGCTGAACGTACCCTTAGTAAGGGCCTTGTGTATACTGGGGGGAGGGTTATTTGCACTGATTCTTTGCACACCAACTAGCGCATATTATTAGACAGTCTGCGATAATTGTGTACATTTTGTTAATTTGTGTCCTTTCCGCTAACTTGTAAAACAAAACAAAACAACTAGCCAAACCAAACCAAAACCGCCCCAACGTTTTTTTTGACATTTGCAAAGTGAAACATTTTGTTTTTTTCACTTTGAAATGACTTTTCATTTCAAAATGTCCTTTAACTAAGCAACAAGTACTGAACTGCTCAGAGGCTACAGGGAGGAGCCACTTAGAAATGTCTACAAATAAATGAAAAGAAGCAAAAGACAACATCCTATCAGTGTGAGAGGGAGCAGAGGGGAACTGCCTGGTGTCGGAGACTCTGTCTTCAACTGTTTCTCTTTATTCCCCCAATTGTTCCTTTTGCAAACGTTTTGCTGCAAGGTACACAGCATGCAAAATAAATCCACATCCATCAAATTCACTTAACAATATAAAAGTACAATGTTAATTTAAGAGACTGTCTGCTGCTTCCCAGACATGACAGTAGAACAAAGTATGTAGCACGGGCCAGACCATAAGAGGGACTTGCAATGAATTCCACCTTTGATTGCATGCACAGACAGTTGCTAGCCACAAGATACCTGGGTTGTGCAGGTCTTGATCTATTCTCCGGCTATTCTCCATTGTCCTTGGATTAACTGCTCACTGGATTTCACCTTTGCTCCAGCAGTCTTGAGAAACTGTAAGAGGATGCCATTTTCTGGGACCCTGCCTAGGAATTCAGAGCTAACCCGGCTGAATCAGAGGTTAGAACTCTGCAAAGAGATGCAGTTGTTTGTGCTGACTCACCCTTGTGTCAGACCAGGTGAATTCTATCAGCCCTGAGCAGGGGGTACTGAAAGTTTCTGAATGTCTCAATGAGACAGAATAAAACTAGGGGAAAGAACATAAGAGATTTTGTAGGGAAGGCCATAGGCACAGCTAAGCTCAGCAGAAATGTTTGGTTGAGGATTGTTTTCACTGGTAGTAAGAAAGGCAAGTTACAGGTAGAGAGCAAGTTTCAACAACCAAAGAGAAACCCACCTGAATACAGGGATGTTCTTTCAGTGTAACTAATGTGGTTAGTCATTAAACACATACTCAGAATGTTTATTTAGGGTATTTCAATCACCTTTAATTGTAGCATAAATTGATGGGTGATTGGAATTGTATTGAAAAAAAAATCGGTTTCCTTATTAATCTTCCTTAGGAATCATGAATTTTATTTGTTTCTCCATAGAAAAAGAATTACATATTTTACATCACATGCTCTATTTGCTTCCTTTAAAAAAAAGGAAAAAAGGAATTATTCTTCATTGTTCTGTCAAAATATAACTCACATAAATAGAACTCACTTATACAGACTTTCTCAGCAATTGGGCTATTTCATCATAAACACTTTTTTTAATGCTCTCCAGTGCCTGCTCTTTGGTTATTTCCCCCCACTCCTCTGGGAGATCAGCAGGCAGAGCATCGTACTCTCTAGCAAACTGGTGATTGAATTCCTTGAAAACAAACTTCCAGTAATCAGAAGCCATGATGCTGGGATCAGGCTGGATGTACCAGTCTGGGTAACAGTCACGATAATCTTTGTAAGGATGAGGTTTCCATTCTGTGTCTGAATTTTGGAATTTGTCATTGTAAAGCACATCAGTGGAGCATAAAGAATAATGAAGCTTTTTAGCATGGCTATTCCTGAATCTCTGTAGACTTTGAGGCCGATGCACTGATGCAAAATGCTCCCTGTGATGACGGCCGTCTGCCTCACAAGGGACTTTACAGAATAGGCAAAGCAGCACGGCACAGAGAACATCGAGGGGGTTCAGAGAATCAGTAGTGCCAGGGTCACTACGTTGGAAAATATTGTCCCCACTATCCAGCTCCTCCTCATCCTCACTGATTCCTTCATCTGGTGCCTGATGCCCAAGACTTGTGTTTCTGGCCATCCCACTCAGAGCCATGACCTTCCTCAGGAAATGCCATGGTAAATCTCCTAATGTGTGAGGAGTCCAGCTCTTTATACTCTCTGTGCTGATTTCCTGGAGATTGCTCAGCCTGAGCTTCCTGCTTCTGTGCCGCTCCAGGTTTAGCTTGGACAGGATGTCATGAAATCCTCTTCTTTCTGCAGGAAGAGAGTAAAACAGAAGTAGAGATTTCAGGGTTGATGCCATCTCAAAATCAAATTCTCAGCCTTTTTTTACTATGTAATTTTTTTCTTTGAGATTGGGGCAGTATTGCAGAACCATAGACATTTATGACAGCAAAGATGCATAGTCTAGTATTTTTCTGAACCTCAGCCCTTCCCCTAGCCAAGCAGAATTGTTCCCTCCTAGTCTTAACTTCATTGACATCAGCGGGGTCATTCTGGATTTACACTGGGATCACCCAACATCAGAATCTGGCCCTGATTCCATTGACATCAAGTGGAGTTGCTCCAGATGTACAGCAGGAAGCATGTACCGTAGAGGAGAATGAAGGCACGGGGTATCTGAACTACAACTCCCATGAAGCTCTGCATCACCTTAGTCAGATGCAGTTTAATGTCAAACTGGCTCAATGCAAAACAATTTGCCATTTCAGAATGGAAATTTGTTTACAATTTCTCATTTAATGAAAAAATGCAATATTTTTACTTTTCATACTGATTTGGGACAAAAAAATAATGTCAAAATATTGGGATTTCTCATGGGATGGAATGTGTAATTTTTTACCATATCTGTCCCTTATCTCCATAATTTATGAGCACTCAATATTTTTATTTAAATATATTTATTTTATTTAGTTAACATTACAGCTTTAAATGCAACACAAATTCAGCTATCATCTCTATGCTTACGACTCACAGATCTACTTCTCTACTCCAGACCTGTCTCCTGTAGAAACTAAAATCCAGGCCTCTCTCTCTGTCACCACCTAGTGGATGTCTAGCCATCAGCTCAAGCTCTAAAACAGAGCTCCCAATCTCCCCTCTCCCCTCCCGGCTAGCATTCTCAATCAACACCACCGCTCACTCAGGCCTGTAACCTGACACCATCCTGTCTGTCACTCAGGCCTGTAACTTGGCTGTCATCTTGCAGACCTCTTTCTAGGTCCTCGTATCCTGGCTATGTCTAAGTCTTGCTGATTCTTTCAGCAGAACATCTCTAAAATACAGCCTTTTCTATCATCCACTGTAATACTCTGTATTCCAAAGCAACACCCTGGCTACTCACGGCTGTCATAGAATTATGATATGTTTTGTATAAAGTATGCCTTGTGAGGTATCATTTTAAAAGTCTTGATCTGTTAAGTATTAATAAATATCCTGTTGGATTGTATGTGTTACATTATATGTGAAATTATGAAGTTTTGCTCTGTGTGTGTTACTGAAATATGTTGTGAGTTGGAAACACCCACAAACAGCCTTTCAGGTACAACAATGGAGAAGCCAGACACTGATGATGACTCTTTAAGGGAAATACACAAGGACTACATCAGTAATTGTATACAATGAAGACCTCTCAAAGTGAGCACATACACAATGGAGACTTTTTGACTCATGTCATAGCAAAAGACATTTCCAGCAAGCTATAAAAGGGGGACGTGACATCATCACTTGTCCTCACTCTCCCCACAACTCAACACCTGGAAACACGTCTAGAGAACACAGACTGAACTGGGGAGGTAGTCCCGCCTGTGTATGGAAGATCTGTGATCTGCTTGTATTGTCTGTCAGGGTGAGATGCTGCTTGATTCAAGTCCTGTCTAGTGTATAGAACTCAGATTGCATTTTTACTTTTATTTCTTAGGTAATCAACTTTGATCTGTATGCTTACTACTTATGAACACTTAAAATCTATCTTTCTGTCGTTAATAAATCTGTTTTATATGATTACCTAAAAGAGTGTGTTGCTTGAAGTGCAAGGGAAATTTGCTTAGGAATAAGAGCTGGTGCATGTCCTCTCCACATTGAAGGAGGGGCGGACTGGGTAAGAAACTTACACTGGTCGGACTTCTGACCAGGGCAGGTACAACTCTGGGGTCCTAGGCTGGGGGGAGTTGGCTGAAGCCTCTCTCTTGTTGGTTCATGAGTGACTGGTGAAAGCAGTCATGTTACTCAGCTGGGTATGTCCTGCCTGTGGATGACTGTGTGAGTGCAGGACCTGGAGGGGTTTGCAGCTTGTCCCAGCATCACAGTGTGAGATGGAGCCCAGGTTGGTAAGACAGAGGGCTCAGTAGTACCCCAGTTCCAAGTTGCACCCTGGGGAACCCATCACATCCGCACAACTAAAAGTGNGTAATCAACTTTGATCTGTATGCTTACTACTTATGAACACTTAAAATCTATCTTTCTGTAGTTAATAAATCTGTTTTATATTATTACCTAAAAGAGTGTGTTGCTTGAAGTGCAAGGGAAATTTGCTTAGGAATAAGAGCTGGTGCATGTCCTCTCCACATTGAAGGAGGGGCGGACTGGGTAAGAAACTTACACTGGTCGGACTTCTGACCAGGACAGGTACAACTCTGGGGTCCTAGGCTGGGGGGAGTTGGCTGAAGCCTCTCTATTGTTGGTTCATGAGTGACTGGTGAAAGCAGTCATGTAACTCAGCTGGGTGTGTCCCTGCCTGTGGATGACTGTGTGAGTGCAGGACCTGGAGGGGTTTGCAGCTTGTCCCAGCATCACAGTGTGAGATGGAGCCCAGGTTGGTAAGACAGAGGGCTCAGCAGTACCCCAGTTCCAAGTTGCACCCTGGGGAACCCATCACATCCACACAACTAAAAGTGTCGTCCAGGGTCTCATCATCTCAAGTCTTGATGTCTGCAGCATACTTCTCTCTGATCCCGACAAATGAAATCTCGCCCTTCTCGTATCCATTCAGACCACTGCTGGTCATTTTGACCATGTCACCTCCATTTGCATCCCTCCTTTGGCTTCCCCTTCTCCATCACATCAAAGATAAGCTACCTGTCTTCATTTTCAAGGCCCTTCGCAGCCAATCCCCACCCAACCTATCATCTCTCATTTGATATCAAGTTGTTGAATCCTAGCCCCTCTTATTCTATGATGCCAGTCTCTGTCACCCACCTTGTTAAATGTTCTTGCTTTCTCCCACGCTGCCGTTCATGCTTGGGAGAAGCTCTCTGTAAACACTGCAAAAATAACTCATTATCCTCCTTGAAAATCCACTGCCCATCATGTTGACCGATATTATCTCCTTGTTTCCTTTTACTCCCCCCGTCAATTTGTCTGTCTCCATGTGCTGTCTCTTGTCTTATACTTAGTTTATAAGCTCTTTGGGACAAGGACTGTCTTTTTGTTCAGTGCTATGGTAATACAAATAAATAAATAATACTAGTAGGAATTACCTTGGGAAAGTTCCGTTTCTGGGTCTTGCCCAATGGCTGATTCCTCACACTGATTTGAACCATCTTTTTCCCCTGGCTCTGAGTCACTCTTAGTCTCTGATTCCTGCCCTGGATTTATAGACCCTAACAAAAGAAACAAGATGAGGCACAAATGATCAGCGCTGAATAATCCTCTTTTTCAAATGACACAGGGATCTGTCTCTCTAGTAATCAGTTGATGTGTGTCCGGTGCTTTGAACATGCAAAGGCAGTAAAATAGGTAGAGGGCCAGCTCCCACTGAAATTCAATGCAGTTTGGATGCCTAACTCGCCTTGGAAACCTTTGTTAATTCCAATCTATGTAAATTATAGCATAACCCAGCCGAACAGAAATGGCTCACTGCCGCCATCTAGTGACTAAACCAAACACAGTGTTTGAGACTCCTACTATCGTTGCGTTTTACTAGGTTTGCTCTTTTAGCTCAGGCAGTAGAGGCTCATGCTGTTAGAGCCAGAGGTTATGGCAGGGGTGGCCAACCTGAGCCTGAGAAGGAGCAAGAATTTACCAATGTACATTGCCAAAGAGCCACAGTAATACGTCAGCAGCCCCTCATCAGCGCCCCCCCCGCCCGGCTCCCAGCGCCTCCCACCCACTGGCAGCCCTGCCAATCAGCGCCTCCCCCTCCCTCCCTACACCTCCCGATCAGCTGTTTCGTGGCGTGCAGGAGGCTCTGGGAGATGGGGGAGGAGCGAGGGCATGGCAGGCTCAGGGGAGGGGGCAGGAAGAGGTAGAGTGGGGGCAGCAGATCGAGGGATGTGATTCCAGCAGATCGAGGGATGTGATCATTCCCCTCTACTCAGCACTGGTGAGGCCTCATTTGGAGTACTGTGTCCAGTTTTGGGCCCCACACTACAAGAAGGATGTGGATAAATTGGAGAGAGTCCAGCGGAGGGCAACAAAAATGATTAGGGGGCTGGAGCACATGACTTACGAGGAGAGGCTGAGGGAACTGGGATTGTTTAGTCTGCAGAAGAGAAGAATGAGGGGCGATTTGATAGCTGCTTTCAACTACCTGAAAGGGGGTTCCAAAGAGGATGGATCTAGACTGTTCTCAGTGATAGAAGATGACAGAACAAGGAGTAATGGTCTCAAGTTGCAGAGGGGGAGGTTTAGGTTGGACATTAGGAAAAACTTTTTCACTAGTAGGGTGGTGAAGAACTGGAATGGGTTACCTAGGGAGGTAGTGGAATCTCCTTCCTTAGAGGTTTTTAAGGTCAGGCTTGACAAAGCCCTGGCTGGGCTGATTTAGTTGGGTTTGGTCCTGCTTTGAGCAGGGGGTTGGACTAGATGACCTCCTGAGGTCCCTTCCAACCCTGAGATTCTATGATTCTATGATTCTAGGGCCTGTGGCAGGGCCAGGGGTTGAGCAGTGAGCACCCCCCGGCACATTGGAAAGTTGGCGCCTGTAGCTCCAGCCCCAGAGTTGGTGCCTATACATGGAGCCGCATATTAACTTCAGAAGAGCCGCCTGTGGCTCCGGAGCTGCAGGTTGGCCACCCCTGGGTTATGGGTTCAATAACCTTGACTGATGACTCATCTAGGGATATCATGTTCCACTATGTAATATTGTCTCTCTCCCTGTTTCTAATACTAATAATTATACCTAGTTCTCATCTAATGCTTTTTTATCGGTAAATCTCAAAGTGCCTCGTAAAGGAGATCAGTCTCATCATCCCCATTTTATAGATGTGGAAACTGAGGCACAAGGTGGTGAAGTGACTTGTCCAAAGTTACCTAGCAGCCCAAGCTGGGCATACTGAACAGGTATAATTTGCACAAAGAAGAAAGATCACTTCTTAATAAAACCTGCCAACCTGCTAGCTGGGGAGGGGGAGAGACTTCAGGAGCAAATTGCTTATGTATCTAGCAGATAGAACTGCCTTGCTCAAATTGATCAACTTTGGCTGGTGTTGGGTTACAAATCACTTTAGTACTGAATGGAGGGGTAGTGAAATGTCATTATCAACGTTGTTGTCTTTATTGTATGAGTAAAGGGGAGCAGAACTGTGCTCAGCCTGTCCTGATTGAGGGGTCACCCTCAGCTGAAAGAACTCACTAAGCCAGGGGCTCAAATGCCAGACCCCTGTGAGAGTAAAAGGGGTGGGGACAGGTGTCCCAGACAGGAGGTGTGGTCTTTGCCTAAGGATCCCCAGTCTGGTTTAACCTGTTCCTCCCCCCTGTTCAAAGATAGAGCTAGATAGGCTCTATTAGGAGTTTTTTGTTTTGTTAAGTGTTCACTAGAGCTGAAATCACTTGGGGGGGAGCAGCATTGCTGCCCAGCCTGCTTCAGGTTCCCCCACTAAGAGCTGATAATCACTAAGAGTTGGGAGGCAGATGACAGCAGAAGATGACTGGCGAGCAGGCAGCCAGCAGGAGCGGTGAGCAGGTGGCCGGAAGGGCAGCTGGTGGGCCAGCCAGCGGAGTGGAAAGGAATGGCGTGTTCAGAGCAAGTGTTCAGATTGCGGAGCAAGCAAGGTGCCTTCTTCCTCGGGTGGGAGGTGAACTCACACAGCTGCACCTTTGAACCCTGGGGCCTCACCGATCAAGGACAACTACAGTGAGTGGGGTGTGGTGAGGGACCAGAGAGGGGCACAGAAAAGGAACTTTTGGTTGTAAAACTCAAGAACTTGAGGTGGAAGGCACTGCCACATGCACTCTGGGGTGGGTGTCCTGCTCACAGTTTCATGATTATGAATCCTGCTTGCAGCATTTTCCCTAACTAGTTGGGTGACTTCCATCCATTCATTAAAAATTTCTTTTCTACACTCACACTTTGTGCTTGCTAGTGGAGAAGTATTGCAGAGAGAGGCTGAGGTTGGTGTCAAGCAGGGCTCATGCACACAGATACTAGAGAGCAGATGTTGAACAGGGGTTGGGGAGAGCCTTAACCCACCCAGTCTCATACCCGCCCCACTTGCCCCCAAACTCCTGCAGCAGGGACAGGCTGGTCTCTCCCTGGCTCATTCCTTACCAGCTCTGCTGAGTCTCTCCGCCAGCTGTCTCTGCCTGATGTCTCTCAGCACCTTCACAGCCACCTCCACTCCGTAGTGCTCCCTGTAGTGACTGATCAGCAGGTCGGTAACATCCACGGGATCCCCCTTCTCCAGTTGACCCCAGGGGATGGCTTGGGGTCGCTCGCAGCTTGTGCTTGAACCTCTTGAGATCATCCTTCCTCAGATCATCCAAGGTTTCCAGCAGAAGGTCTCTCCCTGTCCCCTCCATGCCACCCCCCTCGGATGGGACCCTGGAGAAAGAGCTAGGCCATTACATCGAGACAGTCAGGAAGTGGCTTCTCTAACTGCAGCCAGGAAGCAGGGCCTGGAGAACAGAAGTGAAACTAAAATGCCCCGACAATATCAGCTCCCAGCAAACCCCTCCCTGGTACTGCTCCCCGAAGGGTCTCTGTCCAAGGGTAAGAAGGTCACTCTCAGTCCAAAATGCAATCTCCCAAACACCCAACTGCCCCAGCATTAATCCCTTCAGTCCTGCCCATTTGGCAGCTTTGGCTCGGGGACAGGGAGAGAAGTCAGACTGGCACCCAGTGTGCAAGTAAAAGTCGTGGTCCCATCAGAGAGCTGCAGCCCTGGAGACATCATTCAGCTCCCAGTGGGGGGAAAGGAGGGGCTGTTTGGGATGGGGTCAATGGGGGTGTGTGTGTGGAAGGGAGAGAGATTGGGTCAATCGGGGAGGGGTGGAGGAAGTTTGGGGGATCAGTCACAGGTTACAGGTGTGGGTGAGGGGAGGGGGAGTTTGAGGGGAGCTGGTTGCGGGATGTTGCGAGGGGTGAGTGGAGAATCAGTTCTTTGACCACCACCCCCATTTGGGTCCTGCCTGCAAGGTGCTGCTGTGTTTGTACTGCACTGGGTCATGAAGCCGGCTCTGAGGGTCCCTGCTCACAGCGAGGTCTGTGGCCTCGGCCAGAGCAGCCCAGGGGAAGGATGTGCTTTGTGGATCTCTGTCTATGTAAACGCTGGTAAACCTGGCATGGGTGCTGCTTGGCCCTTTGGCTGAGTGCACCCGTCTGGTCAGGGGTGTAGATGCCATTCTGACTCATTTGCGAGGGAGCAGCATGCTTAGCCTGGCTCTCTGCTCCATGATACTAATGCTAGGGTGACCAGATGTCCCGATTTTAGAGGGACAGTCCCGATATTTGGGGCTTTGTCTTATATAGAGAGTCCTATTACCCCCCAGCCCCCTGTTCCGATTTTTCACACTTGCTGTCTGGTCACCCTGAGGGTTTGAGGGGGGCAGCTTCCCAAATATCCCCGATGGGATGGCGTCTCCGTCCACCACAGATCCAGGAAGAAGTTACCAAGCCACCCGTCCTTTGCTGCAGGACGACACCACAAGGTAAGGTTGAAGGAGCAGTGGGTAGGGCAGTGAGCTGCATAGACTGGGGGTTACCCCATAGCAGGATTGGACAAGTCCTGGGGGCACATACAGACATCGCAACTGTTCCCTAGGGTTAGCTTTCATTTTTTAGACAGTATGTCTAGCTTAGGGTGACCAGATGCCCCGATTTTATAGGGACAGTCCCGCTATTTGGGGCTTTTTCTTATACAGGCCCCTGTCCCCATTTTTCACCCTTGCTGTCTGGTCACCTTAGTCTAGCTGT
Organism: Platysternon megacephalum; assembly: GCA_003942145.1. Lineage (NCBI taxonomy): Eukaryota > Metazoa > Chordata > Testudines > Platysternidae > Platysternon > Platysternon megacephalum. Next base: position 38,508 of record QXTE01000459.1, read on the forward strand.
TATGGTTGCAGAGAAACCCATCAAAATGTGACTTGAAGGTAATTGTTGCCAAGGCTCCCAGCACAGGCACAGCCCAGCCAGGGGTCTGCGTGCCCTTCATAGCCCCCCAGCACCCAGGCCAGCCCCTGATTGGCTGCTCCAGCCTCCTCTATGCAAATGAACCCCCATCCCCTGACACGAACGAGGGTGCAGGTGGCCCCTTGGGGGGAGGGGAGCTCAGAATATCCCTGAGGTGACAGTTAAACCGACATAACTGACTCCAGGGGAGCAGGGGGGAGGGGCTGAGCTCAGGGGGCCCCTCAGGGGCTAGAGAGGGGGGAATTCATGATGGGGCCAGAGATGAGGGGAGGGAGGAGCTTGGTAGGAGGGATCAGTTGGAGAGGGGAGAATTTGGGGGGTCAGTTGGCTGCGGGGAGCTTGGGAGGGGTGTTAATTGTGAAGGGGGTGTTTTGTAGGGTTCCCAGCTGTCTAATCAGAAAATCCCAAACACCCTTCCCCTGCCCCACCCCTTCACTGAGACCCCAACACTGCCCTGCCCCTTCTCTGAGGCCTCGCCCCCGCTCACGCCATCGCCCCGCCCTCACTCACTGTCGCCGGGATGGGGCAGGGGGGGCAGGCTCTGGGCTGAGGCTGAGGGGTTCGCAGTGTGGGAGGGGGCTCTGGGCTGAGCCTGGGGAAAGGGATTAGGGTGCAGGAGGGGGGTGGGGGTTGGCGTGCAGGAGGGGCTGGGGGTGCAGGACGGGGTGTGGGGTGTGGGATCTGGGAGGGGGGTGGGGTGGGGGGGGGGAGGGGGGTGGGGGGGGGGGGGGGGGGGGGGGGGGGGGATCGGGGGGGGGGTTGGGGGGTGGGGGGGCTCGGGGCTGGGGGTTGGGGTGCAGGAGAGGCTCAGGGTGTGGGACGGGGTGTGGGGTGCGGGATCTGGGAGGGAGTTTGGGTGTGGGGGGGCTCAGGGCTGGGGGTTGGGGTGCAGGAGGGGCTTAGGGTGCAGGACAGGTTGTGGGGTGTGGGATCTGGGAGGGAGTTTGGGTGTGGGGGGGGCTCAGGGCTGGAGGTTGGGGTGCAGGAGAGGCTCAGGGTGTGTGGTGGGGTGCGGGTTCTGGGAGGGAGTTTGGGTGTGCTCAGGGCTGGGGTGCAGGAGAGGCTCAGGGTGTGGGACGGGGTGTGGGGTGCGGGAGGTGGGAAGGAGTTTGGGCGTGGGAGGGCTCAGGGCTGGGGGCTGGGGTGCAGGAGAGGCTCAGCGTGTGGGACGGGGGGTGGGGGGGGGGGTCTGGGAGGGAGGTTGGGTGTGGGGGGGCTCAGGGCTGGGGGTTGGGGTGCAGGAGGGGCTTAGGGTGCAGGACAGGTTGTGGGGTGTGGGATCTGGGAGGGAGTTTGGGTGTGGGGGGGCTCAGGGCTGGGGGTTGGGGTGCAGGAGGGGCTCAGGGTGCAGGACAGGTTGTGGGGTGTGGGATCTGGGAGGGAGTTTGGGTGTGGCGGGGCTCAGGGCTGGGGGTTGGGGTGCAGGAGACGCTCAGGGTGTGGGATGGGGTGTGGGGTGCGGGGTCTGGGAGGGAGCGTGGGGGGGGGCCGGCTCAGGGCTGGGGGTTGGGGGGGGGGGGGGGCGCGGGGCGGGGGGTTGGGGGGGAGGAGGGGTTCGGGGTGGGTGGGGGGGGGCGGGTTCGGGGGGGGGGTTTGGGTGTGGCGGGGCTCAGGGCTGGGGGTTGGGGTGCAGGAGGGGCTCAGGGTGTGGGGTGGGGTGCGGGTTCTGGGAGGGAGTTTGGGTGTGGGGGGGCTCAGGGCTGGGGTGCAGGAGAGGCTCAGGGTGTGGGCTGGGGTGTGGGGTGCGGGATCTGGGAGGGTGCTTGGGGGGGGGGGGGCTCAGGGCTGGGGGTTGGGGTGCAGGAGAGGCTCGGGGTGCGGGCTCGGGTGTGGGTTCTGGCTGGGCGGCGCTTACCTCGGGCGGCTCCGAGTCCCAGTTGGCGGTGCACCGTGACCCCGGGTCAGAGCAGAGCTGAGAAGTAACAGGACAGGGAGGGGTCGACCAGGAGATCTGCTCACCCTGCTCAGATCCCACAGAGCCCCGTCTGCCTTCCTGTGCCATTTCCGCTGACACCACAGTGACCAGGGAGCGGCCCAAGAGGTGGTGGCTGGATGCTGTGTAGGGGAAGGGGTAAATGTCATGGGCAGATTGGGGACAGACAGACAGATGGACTCACCGGAAGCTGAGCAGATCTCCTGGCTGCTGGGACTCAGCGCTGGGAACAGAAAGGTGATGTGTGGTTAGTTCTGGAGGTAAAATCCCTCCTTTTCTGAGGTCCCTCTGCAGGGACAAAAACTGCCTTTAATAGGAGAAAATTGCAGGACGTTAGCTCTGGGGCCGGGCAGGTTCCTCGCGCACACAGACCTTGGCTGAGCTGGGACCAACTTTCCCTTAAACTGTCTAGAGGGCCAGATCCTCAGCTGGCATAAACCAGTGTTGACTCCAATGGAGCTACACTGATTTATACCAGATGGGCATCTGGCCCAGTAGGTCTCACACTCAGTGTTTACACTGGTTCCCATTTCTCTCCCACTAAATAGAATTTGCCGTTAGTCTGGGCCAGGGGCTGCTCTTGGTTCTGTTTCTCCAAACCTGCTACGAATTAGCGCAGGATTCCCGGATACTCACCAGGCAGCAAGAGGCACAGAGACAGGATCATCAGGGCACTGGTGGGAGCCGATCGGGATGGAAACAGCCCAGCAACTTCTGTTACTGATGGGGTCGGGAGGGGACAATCCACAGTCGCTCCCTGCTCCCACCTGCCCCCTCTGCCCTGTCTGACTTCAGCAGAAGGGAAGCTCTGGTCTCTCTCTCTCTGCTCGGATCTGCCCCCGTCTGCTCCCCAGAGTTGGATACTCCAGACAGCCCCTCTCCCTGCTCGCAGGCCCCCTGGCATCTGCAGGGCTCAGGCAGTAGAGACACTGCAGCCTCTCTCTGACCTACTCTTTCTCCTTCCTGGGTCTGATAGTCATCATAACTCCCAGTTTCCTGCCCCGCACCACCCACCTTCCATGCTCCGGCCACAGCATCTCTATTTAGGGCTGCAAGATTGAGAACCGAAGGGGCCTGGTTTGCTTGTTTGAGTCTAAACATATCACTGAGGAAATGCCTCCCATCCCATCTCACTGACTGGGGACCGAGACAGCCCCCTTGCTAAAGGTACAGCTGGGCCAGGGTGAAAGGTCACTGGGTGATTAGGGGGCCTGGGATGTTGGATGATCCTGAATCTTTTCTCTCCAGTCCCTGGTGAGAAGGACCCAGCTCCCCCAGGGGGAAATTCACTTTCTGGGCTTAAGGGGCCATAAATGGGGTCTTGGCCTTGTGCTGGACTCTCTGCACAGGGGTGAATTTCACCCCCAGAGAACACTGAACGTGGGACTACACTGGCTTCCCCACCTGCTTAGTCTCCACCTACCCCATCCTCCACACCCAGCTCCAGCCACTTCTGCAGGCTCTGCCCTGACTGCCTCCGCTACCCATTCTGGGCTCCTGAGGAGTCTGCTGACCCTGCTGATAGACCAGCACCAGGTCCCTTCCCCCTATCCTGGTTCCCTCTCAAGTCACCCCCCACTTCCAGAGAAGGAAGAACAAAAGGCAGTTGAGAAAGAGCATCCAGAAGTGAGCTGAGAGCAGGTGAGGAGCTGGAATCAGTGTAACTAAGCAAGAGGGGGACCAGGGAAAAAGCCAAAGAAACATGTGGAATAGAAATGTAAGGGACTGTTGGCCCGTTATTAAAATTTATGTGGGTTTTTGGTTGGGTAGCTCCCAGTACTAAGGGGAAGGGTCGATGGAAAATGAGTACTCTGAGACTGACAGTCCCCAGGGGCAATGGGGAGCGGCCAATTCTCCAGGTCAGCCTGATTGACAGGGCAGGCAGGCTAATGAGGGAGTCAGGAGGCCAGGAGGGGTCCCATCCTCCATGTGAGCTGTACCTGCCCGGGGTCAGAGTGGGGCAGAGCTAAGGAGAGAGCAGGAGCACAAGCTGAGCTGGGGGCAGAGCCTCACCAACCTGAGCCAGAGAGAAGGAGCTGAGGGAGCAGATCCATGCTGGGAGGACAACTGCAGCAACCAGAACCAGAAAGGCCAGAAGAGGTAGAGGAGCACCAGCACTGGGGCTGGGGCTGGAGCTGGGGCAGTCCGGAGCCTGGTGCTGTGAGCAGCTGGAGAGTGTTGGGGGGACACTTGGGCAGAGGGCAGAGGGCCACTAGGAGGGTGGTGAAGCACTGGAATGGGTTACCTAGGGAGATGGTGGAATCTCCTTCCTTAGAGGTTTTTAAGGTCAGGCTTGACAAAACCTGTTTTAAACTGGGCTCTTCACTTTGTGAATCCCATAAAGCCAGACTGCTCTCATTATTTGCGTTGTAGTAGCCAGCGCCGGCTCCAGGATTTTTGCTGCCCCAGGCAGCAAAAAAAAAAAAAAAAAAAAAAAAAAGCCGCGATCGCGATCTGCGGCGGCAATTCGGCGGGAGGTCCTTCGCTCCGAGCGGGAGTGAGGGCCCCTCCGCCGAATTGCCGCCGAATAGCTGGACGGGCCGCCCCTCTCCCGAGTGGCCGCCCCAAGCACCTGCTTGGTCAGCTGGTGCCTGGAGCCGGCCCTGGTAGTAGCACCTAGAATCCTAGTCACGGACCAGGACCCCATTCTGCTGGGCGCTGTACAAACCCAGAACATAAAGACAGTCACCCCCCATGTGGATCAGCAGCAGTGTTTGAACCCTTAAGTGTCAGATCCCCCGTTTAGGCCCTTGTTTGCTGAACCACATGAATAATTACCAGCCTTCTTTTAGGGCAGCTAATGGAGAAGGACCTGACAACTGTCTTCTCAATGAGTTACAAAAGTATTCGCTTGTCAGCAGTAGGATATTGGTGATCAGGAATCATAGAATCATAGAATATCAGCGTTGGAAGGGACCTCAGGAGGTCATCTAGTCCAACCCCCTGCTCAAAGCAGGACCTAATCCCAACTAAATTATCCCAGCCAGGGCTTTGTCAAGCCTGACCTTAAAAACCTCTAAGGAAGAAGATTCCACCACCTCCATAGGTAACCCATTCCAGTGCTTCACCACCCTCCTAGTGAAAAAGTTTTTCCTAATATCCCATCTAAACCTCCCCCACTGCAACTTGAGACCATTACTGCTTGTTCTGTCATCTGGTACCACTGAGAACAGTCTAGATCCATCCTCTTTGGAACCCCCTTTCAGGTAGTTGAAAGCAGCTATCAAATCCCCCCTCATTCTTCTCTTCTGCAGACTAAACAATCCCAGTTCCCTCAGCCTCTCCTCATAACTCATGTGCTCCAGCCCCCTAATCATTTTTGTTGCCCTCCGCTGGACTCTTTCCAATTTTTCCACATCCTTCTTGTAGTGTGGGGCCCAAAACTGGACACAGTACTCCAGGTGAGGCCTCACCAATGTCGAATAGAGGGGAACGATCACGTCCCTCGATCTGCTGGCAATGCCCCTACTTATACAGCCCAAAATGCCGTTAGCCTTCTTGGCAACAAGGGCACACTGTTGACTCATATCCAGCTTCTCGTCCACCGTAACCCCTAGGTCCTTTTCTGCAGAACTGCTGCCTAGCCACTCGGTCCCTAGTCTGTAACAGTGCATGGGATTCTTCCGTCCTAAGTGCAGGACTCTGCACTTGTCCTTGTTGAACCTCATCAGGTTTCTTTTGGCCCAATCCTCTAATTTGTCTAGGTCCCTCTGTATCCTATCCCTACCCTCCAGCGTATCTACCACTCCTCCCAGTTTAGTGTCATCTGCAAATTTGCTGAGAGTGCAGTCCACGCCATCCTCCAGATCATTAATGAAGATATTGAACAAAACCGGCCCCAGGACCGACCCTTGGGGCACTCCGCTTGAAACCGGCTGCCAACTAGACATGGAGCCGTTGATCACTACCCGTTGAGCCCGACGATCTAGCCAGCTTTCTATCCACCTTATAGTCCATTCATCCAGCCCATACTTCTTTAACTTGCCGGCAAGAATACTGTGGGAGACCGTATCAAAAGCTTTGCTAAAGTCAAGGAATAACACATCCACTGCTTTCCCCTCATCCACAGACCCAGTTATCTCCTCATAGAAGGCAATTAGGTTAGTCAGGCATGACTTGCCCTTGGTGAATCCATGCTGACTGTTCCTGATCACTTTCCTCTCCTCTAAGTGCTTCAGAATTGATTCCTTGAGGACCTGCTCCATGATTTTTCCAGGGACTGAGGTGAGGCTGACTGGCCTGTAGTTCCCCAGATCCTCCTTCTTCCCTTTTTTAAAGATGATCACTACATTAGCCTTTTTCCAGTCATCCGAGACCTCCTCTGCTCACCATGAGTTTTCAAAGATAATGGCCAATGGCTCTGCAATCACATCTGCCAACTCCTTTAGCACCCTCGGATGCAGCGCATCCGGCCCCATGGACTTGTGCTCGTCCAGGTTTTCTAAATAGTCCAGAACCACTTCTTTCTCCATAGAGGGCTGGTCACCTTCTCCCCATACTGTGCTGCCCAGTGCAGCAGTCTGGGAGCTGACCTTGTTTGTGAAGACAGAGGCAAAAAAACANCATCTTATTGCTACTCTGGTGATGGAATCAGTTTCCATTCGAAGCACATGGCCAATCCATCTCCAGTGCCTCTTGGTAATGATAGTGCTCATATCCTCTTGGTTGGACTGTGTAAATGGATCATGGTCTGAGATTGTTCTGGGCCAAAAGATACGGAGGATTTTTCTGAAGCAGGTTGTATGGAATGAAGACAGTTTGGACATGTCATACATTCTCATTCCCCACAATTCTGCACTATAAAGTAATGTTGAAAGTACGCAGCTCTGATAAATCTTCAGTTTGCTTTTGGTGTTGTATTTTGATGATTTCCAGACTGTATTTAAGCTCCTGAAGGTGTTCCTGGCTTTATTGATTTTGTTCCGGATGTCCTGGCTTGTTCTACCATCCTGGCTGATGGCCCTGCCCAAATATGTGAATGTTTCTACATTGTTGAGAACATAATCCTCTATCTGTACTGGTGATGGTGAGGCATTTTTGATTTATTTTTGTAGGTTCATCCATGAGCACTGGGATACCCATGTGGGATTGTTATTGTCGGGTTGTCAGTAAATACTGAGGCTACTCATATGTTGGGACTGCAGGCTTACTGGTTTGTTATCATAGCGTCTTTTTGTGAGCTCTGGGAACCACTCCTGCTGCTTAGTTATTGTAGGTTTGCTTGTGAGTGCTGGGGCTGGGCTCACACTTGATTATTATTGTAGGGTTGCTCATGAATGCTGGGTTTAGTGGGGGAAGGAGCAATCCCACTGGGTGCCCCCTCACGTCAGGATCCCCACACTGTGACATGTGACTGAGGGGAGCAGGGGCAGTTACATGAGTGGACACCACCTGAATGTGCTGCTGGAGGAAAGGAGGCCACGCCCCATCCCAGAGTCTGTGCCCTGAGCAGAAGCCTGGGCCCTTGAACTAGAGATGTCAGGGAATTCCTGGGAGCAGCGATCTAGACCCATAAGCAGGAGCACACTGGATTTTTAAATCTTTTTTCTATTGGTTTTACACTTGGTGTGTTTGGCAATGTCAGTGCTAGTTTATAAGATTTTTTATTTTATTTTATGTTTTGCAATAATGTTGCTTCTTCTGTACACTGGCTTGTTTACATTGTGGTGTCTTTCGGATGTTGGGGCTGCATGCACATGCTGCTTTGTTATTGTAGGGTCAGACACTGGCTCTGTGCACACACTGGTGTGTTGTTATTTCCATGTCTGCTTTCAGATTTGCCCTCTTTGCTAATACCCATATTAAGCACATAGATGTTATTTGCCCTGGCTTTAGAGGGGCAAACTGAGGCATCCAGACAGGAGGGGATTTAGCAAAGCTCACACAGTGAGTCAGTAACACAGCTGGGAATAGAACCCAGGAATCCACCAAACCCTGGGCACTAGCCCCAAGAGCCTTCTTCCCACCCTCTGCAATATAAAGTCTTGTGACTTATCAGTGCACAGAACTGACACCATTGGCCATGGAAGCAAAACATAACCAGTGGCTGGAATCTGTCTGGATTATGGTGCAGTGGTAGTTACACCAAAGCTAGGGTTGTGTTAAAGACATTTGTGTTTTGACAATGGAAGGGATGATGCAAATACTGTGGTTTTGAGTGAGTTTTAATGAAACAAAACCTGAGTTATAATCTTTAGCCAGTGATGGATTGTTTGGGGTATTGATTGTACAGTTTGTGTCTCATCGCACACCCCACTGGGCCAGCCAGTTCCCCCAACCTGGGACTGGATCAGAGCCTGAGTCCCCTCTATTGGAAAGGCTCCATATCCCATTTCATTTCTGGCTGACACTGGAGGGTTGAAGCCCTGGCTCCCTGATCTCTGTTTTTAGCTGAAGCTGGCATGAGATTCTCTGCTGGGGGGTGGTGTCAGGATGGGGTCAGAACTGAGGGGAACAGAATCAGAGAGAGCAGCAAAGAATCCTGTGGCACCTTATAGACTAACAGAGGTTTTGCAGCATGAGCTTTCGTGGGTGAATACCCACTTCTTCGGATGCAAGTAGTGGAAATCTCCAGGGGCAGAGAGAAATCAGAGAGAAATTTTCCTGTTGAGGAACCAGCCCTTTCCGAATGCTGAATTTCTGGAGAAGCTGTTGTGGGGGTTGCCACAGGGATGTTACGTGGGTGCTAATGGCAGGGGAAGTGTCTGCTAGACAGTCTGTCTGTTACAGTCAGCTCCTCAGGATGGAGAAGTTCAATAAACAAGACAATTTTTTCACAGTTGCAATTACAGCTTTGGCCAGAAGATGGTGGCATTAATGGGTGACTAGAAAAAATAGTGAGCCATGGTAGGGGAGGTAATGTCTTTTATTGGACAAACAAACCAGCCCACTCCCCCGCCCCCCCTCCTGCTCACAGCTGGTCAGTGGGGATCTCCCTTTGCCTCCTCCTGCAAAATGCTGGCGCTCCCACCACGAGTCTCCACCTCTGCAGGCTGGGGCAGGCCCCGTTTCTCCATCACGAAGGTGATGACGGGCGCAGACACCAGAAGAAGCAGGACCAGGGTGCAGCGGGTGGCCCAGATGGCGAGGGACATGGCCGGCCCTGCAAATGGAAAGGGACACGGTGAGGGCCGTGTGCAAAGCAGCGTGTGGAACTGCAGTGCCAGCACTAGACACAGAGCAGCAGCTCTGTAATGGGGACACCGTGTGAACTCCCGGAGGCCTAGATCTAAGGGGGGGGATCATGCTGCAGGGGGCACGTTCCCCCGACGGGAGCCCTAAGTGATGGCACTTCTTGGGGAGGATCCACCCTTTGCCCCAGCACTGGGTCACTCTTGCCGCAGTTTGCTCAGGCTACACCCGGATTCTGTTAAAAGGCCTCACAAGAGCTTGTGACAGACCCAGCAGCCCAGACCCTGTCGCCCCTCTCCAGTGTGGCTGGCAGTTCACCACAGGGGTGATCCCGCCCTGGGCAGAGGGCAGCATGAGGCCTTTGCACCAGCTGTGTCCTCAGAAAAGGGTGACAGTGGGACGTAACCAATGCCATGGGGCTGTCCTACCCTTCTGTCCTGGAAGAATTGCAACAGCAGAGCCCAGTTCATACTAGGGGTGACTGCGCTGCAGGCGGAGGAGTTACTCACCCCGGAGTGAGTTTGTCCCAGACTTTATGCCCTGAGGTCAGAGCTGGGGGCACAGAGCCGGGCTCTGATAATCAGGGTGTGACAGAGCAATAGCCCGTTACCTGTGCGGGTCGGCTCCTCCCCTTCTCCGCTGCTGCTCGCGCTGCCTGCGGGACAAGGGCAAAGAGAATCGCACCGTGTGGGAGAGACGCCTGCAGCCTCCGCAGGGACGCGCCTCCCAGCGACAGACAGAGCGGTTCTGCCAGCCGCTGGGGCCAGATCCCCATCGGGAGTAAATCAGGATCACTCTGCTGGAGTCACTGGGGCCAAATCCCCAGTGGGTGTAAATTGGTGTCCCTCCATTGGGATCTATAGGGCTCTGCCAGTTTACACCATCCGAGGAGCTGGTCCCTGGACTCTCTCTCTTGCTCTGAGTTTCACACTGAGTTTCCCCACTGCAGACTCAGCGAGGACGTCACTGTCCATTTAACAAACCATCATTTCACTGATCCCTGTCACCTGTCACTGAGGTCGAAGCTCCGCGGGGGTGAAAATGCCCCAGGAAGCCCTGAGCCAGGATTTCCCGGCCCCCTAATCAGACGCTCTTGTCTGTGGAGCACCCTCGGGGACCTTAATGTGCGGGAGACCCCTGCACCCTTCAGACAGCCCGGGGCTCGCCTGGTGGGGAGAGCAGGTTGTGTGATAGGCTGTGTGCACGGGTGACATTCCCCAGCCGCCCTGTGCCTGGGGCAGCACCAGGCCTAGGCCCTGCTCACGCCCAGTGCTGAGGGTTCAGGGGCGTTAAGTGCTGCCTGGCCCTGGGCCTGGCCCCTCTGCACAAGCCGGGTTTCACTGCACAGAGCTGGGTCTCCCCCTGGTGTAAGTGCTGCAGGCAGAGGAGTTACCCCAGGGGTGAGTTTGCCCCAATGTCTCTATGCAGCGAGGGGAGAGCTGGGGGGACAGAGCCGCGCTCGGATCCCCGGGGTCTGGCCCAAGAGCGTCTCCGTGAGCTGTGGGTTCTGACTCCTCTCCACTGCTGCTCGCCTGGTCTGTGCAATGGGGACAAGGAGAATCTGGGCCTGTCAGTGCCCCCAGGTGACACTCAGCATGTGAGAAACGCGGCTGCGATGGCTTCACCCAGCTCCCTGCACCAGTCAAATGGGACATGGCTGTTCCCTAACTGGGAACCTCCCCAAAGGGGCTCAGCCTGGCTCTGTCAGACCTGCCAAGTGTCACACGTTATGGGCATTTGTCAGCCCTGTCCCCCTGTGTAGAAGCTGTGGGTGTGGGCCTGGACTCTCCACACGGAGTTCCGGAGCCTGGGGGTGACTCTCAGCTACAAGCCAGGAGACCCCGTGCTCTAGGCCCAGCTCTTCCACTGAATGTTATTAACTTCTCTGTGCTATCCACTAGTGCAGTCCTAGTACTAGCCAAGAGCTCACGCCCCTACGGTATAGGTGACAGCTGTCATTCACCCCTTGTCTTGGACATCATTTGGAAGCCTCAGACAGGCATAGAATTTGTCCTCCAGGTCATTTTAGGCCCCATTGGCTTGACTGGAGTTCCCCCCCCACACACAAATATAGAAGTCACACTACCCCTTGTACAGATAATGAAGGGCTGCACAAGCTCACATGAGGCACAGTTGGGACTAGAGCAAACCCCAGTCTCATCCACTCTGTCTCGCTGCCTTTCATAGGGGAGGTGCCAGATTTATGTGATTGGCTGTGCTGCCTCTAACACTAACCACAGTCTGCTCCTGGAACCAGGAATAGAACCCAGGAGTCCTGGGAAACAACATCCCCCTACTGTCTCACTAACAGTTGCATGACCCACTGACAAAGCAGGTGTCGTGTCTCCAACTAGGGTCTGATCCACATGGAGTACAACAGCCTACTTCTTCTGCCTGACACCCCTGTCACTCAGCTATCTGCATCTGGATTCTCTCTCTGCCATTGCATGGACTATTGTGCTCACTGTGCTGTTCATCCCCCTTACCGGTGACACTGAGGTGCTGGGCAGGGCTGAGCTGGGATCCATTCACCCGGTTGTTGCTGTCCTTGATCTCGTACCCGCAGGAGTAATTCCCAGAGCTGCCCATGGACACCACATGGACATAGTCATAGGTGATCTTCTCCTCTGAGCCCCTCTGGGATGAAATCTCCTCCCCGTCCTTACAGAAGACGACGCGGGTGGCCAGGAGCTGGGAGAACACGGAGCACTGGAGCAACATGGAATCCCCCTGTTGGGCAGACGTCTGGTTCAGGTAGAGGGTGGGGGCAGGGAGAGCACCTGGGAAGGGGAATGGGTCAGAGCTGTCAGTGGGGCTGTCAATGGTGCCCATTTCAGGGAAAAGGAAGCCGCTTGCCAAAGGAAGTTTGTTGCCGTGGAAGCAGTTCACAGCTGCTAGGTGGTTCCTGAGCTGCGGCGGAGTTATGGAATAGCCCCCGGGGAGCCTGGGATGTTCCAGGGGGATTGTGGGAGTCTGGAGAGTTTGGCCCCTCTTCCAACAGTCCCCCTGGGTGCCGTGCAGTCACTGTGCCATCACCCACAATTCTGGGAAGGCACAGCTGTGAACATAACTGAGCGCAGGAGTTGGGTAGCCGGGACCATGCTGAGTGTGGTGTGAACGCCGTGTGGGATGCACAGTCCTGTGCAAGCGATAGGCGGGATAGCCCACGTGTGTGGAGCACAGCGCAGGTAGCTCCATAGCGCTGACACCCCTCCATAGGGCAGGGCAGGAGGAGCTCTGCCTGCTCAAGGGCTGCGGGGTCGGCGCAACGGCTCCGGAGGAGCCTCTTATTTCAGCACATCTGGGTACTGGGGAGATAATGTGAGATCTGAGACTGTCAGCTCTTCGGGGGCAGGGAACGGGTGTGCAGCACCTGGAGCGATGGGGTCCTGATCCCTCAGATGGGCGCCTGGGGGCCACAGTAATAATAATAATTAATAATAATCTTCTGTAGCTAGAAGCCTTTTCTGTCAATACAAACCCCTCTGGCATGATAGATAGATAGATAGATAGATAGATAGATAGATAGATAGATAGATAGATAGATAGATAGATGGGTGAGTGTGTCTGTGGACAGACAGACGGACTCACCGGGAGCTGAGCAGACCTCCTGGCTGCTGGGACTCAGCGCTGGGAACAAAAAGGAGACGTGTGGTTACTGCTGGAGATAAAATTTCCCCCTTGTCTCAGGCCCTCTTGAGGGACAAAAACTGCCATTGATAGGAAAGAACTGCTGATTTGTGTGTTGCTGAAGAAGCAAACCAGGCAGGATGTTAAATCTGGGGCATGGCAGATTCCTTGCGCACACAGACCTTGGCTGAGCTGGGACCTCCTTTCCCTGCTGCTCTCTAGAGGGTCAGATCCTCAGCTGGCGTAAACCAGCATTGACTCCAGTGGAGAGACAATGATTTGCATCAGCTGGGGATCTGGCCCAGTAGCTCTCACACTCAGTGCTTCTACTGGTTCCCATTTCTCTCCCACTAAAGAGGATTTGCCGACAGTCTGGGCCAGGGGCTGCTCTCGGTTCTGTTTCCTCCCAACCTGCTACAAATTAGCACCGACTTCCCACATACTCACCGGGAAGCAAGAAGCACAGAGACAGGAGCATCGGGGTGGTGGGGGGAACTGATTGGGATGGAAACAGCTCAGCAGCGTCTTCTCCTGATGGGGTCAGCAGGGCACAATCCACAGTCATGCCCAGATCCCACCTGCCCCCTCTGCCCCATCCAACTTAAGGAGAAGGGAAGCTCTGGTGTCTCTCTGCATTGATCTTCCCCCGTCTGCTCCCCAGGGTTGGATACTCCATCAGCACCTCTCCCTGCTCCCAGGACCCCTGGGGTCTGTAGGGCTCAGACAGCAGAGATGTCACAGCCTCTGTTTGACCTGCTCTGTTCCCTCCTCAGGTCTGATATTCGTCACCGCTCCCTGTTTCCTGCCCTGCGCCACCTCCCTTCCCCACTCTGGCCACAGCGTCTCTATTTAGGGCTGGAGGATTGAGAACTGAAGGGGCCTGGTTTGCTTGCTTGAGTCTAAACATGTCACTGAGGAAACGTCTCCTGTCCCATCTCACTGCCTGGGGACCGATATAGCCCTTGGCTAAAGGCACAGCGGGGCCAGGGTGAAAGGTCACTGGGTGATTGGGGGGCCTGGGATGTTGGATGAGTCTGAATCTTTTGCCTCCACCCTGGTCTCCAGTCCCTGGTGAGAAGGACCCAGCTCCCCCAGGGGGAAATTCACCCTCTGGGCTTAAGAGGGAAATAAATGGGGTCTGGGCCTTGTATGGGACTCACTGCACAGCAGTGAATTCACCCCCAGAGAACACCTACCATGGGTCTGCACTGGTTTCCCTACATGCTTAGTGTCCACCTGCCCTGTCCTCCACACCCAGCCCCAGCACTTCTGCCCGTCCAGCCCTGACTGCCTCTGCTCCCCATTCCGGGCTGCTGAGGAGTCTGCTGTCCTTCCTGAGAGATCGCTGCCGGATGGAGAAGGACACAAGGGAATTGAGAAAGAGCATCCAGAAGTGACCTCTGAGCAGGAGGGGAGCCGGAATCAGTGTGTCTTAGGCTATGTCTACATTACACAACTTTTAGTGACACAGCTGTGCCGCTACAGCCGTGCTGCTAAAAGGCACGCAGTGTAGCCGCCGTTTGTCGGCTCTCCTGCCAACAAAAAGCTTCCACCCCCAACGAGCGGTGCTTGTCTTCGCCAAAATGTTGTCTTTTGAGGGGAGGGGTTTGGAGGGGTTGTCGTCACCAAAATTTTGTCTTGGGGGTGTGTGTGTGTTTTTAACACCTCTAAACTACAAAAGTTTTGTCTTTCGCTTGCCAGTGTAAGCAAGTGGGGGAACCAGGCCAAAAGACCAAAGAAACATGTGGGTAAGAAAGAAACTGTTGTGAATAGACGATAACACCTCGGCGGGAAGCCAAACAGCAGAGGGCGTCAAGGGAAATCTGTCAGGATGACAAGTTTTGCAGAGCAGCTTTTCATAGTAATTGGTGCAGAAGTGGATTGTCCTGGGATGGTGGCTGGGCACATTTCACCCCTGGGATGGAATCAGCTCTGCAGAGCAGCTGGACAGGGGTGTACGGGGGGAGCTCAGATGCTCAGGTGAGGGTCAGTGGAGCACAATGTGAAACTCCCTGTTATAAGCAGTGCCCAGAAGACGACAGAGTGAAAAGGGGTAAATATGTTTGGCAGTATTTTTAAAATGATTGTTTCAAAACCATTTGTGAAGAATTTTTTTTTTTACATTTCCCCCCATTTCCCCCCCATTCTTGGTGCCAAAATGGAAAAAAATGCAGACGGGTTTTTTTTAAATGTAAATTTTCATTTTTTCTTTTAAGTTTTCAGTTTTGTTTTTACAAAACTCCAAAAACAGTTTTAATTTTGTCTTTGAAAAAAATGGAAACTTTGGAAATAATGAAAATGTTTGACAAAAACTCACTGAAAAATTGGTCATTTTTAGATCACAGCATTTTGGTGGCTCCAGCCCAGAGTGATCCCTGGGGCTGTGGTTCAGGCTGAGCTGCTGGCACCCTTGGATGGCAGCCGGGCCCTGCTTGGAGCTCAGACAATGCTGCCCAGAAAGGGCCTGATCCAAATCCATTCATGTCAATGGAAAGACTCCACTGACTTCACTGGCCTGGGGATCAGGCCGCTGTGTAAGAGGGTTGGTTCTCTTGTGATACAGAAATGGCTCCGGAGCTTTCACTTGGACAGACTCCAACCCAGACCAGCCACAGGAACAGGGAAAGTCTCCACCATGGGCGGGTGAAGGGGAGGTTGATGACGGGCACATGAACAGTGCATAGTGGGATGTGAAGAACGGGAACTTACCCCATCCCCCAGCCAGAGCTGCAAGTGCAGCTGACACGTGAAGCAAGAGCATCCGCCAAGTGAGTTCCTCCTGCTGCACAGACCCTGAAAGGAGCAGGGAGACGGCTCCACATAGTTGAAGAAAAGACCAGGGCTCCTCTCTACGCTAGTGCTTTAACAGAGACTTGACCAAGTCAGCTGCGCAGAACCTGCAATAGTGAGAGAGATCGATAGATTTATATATAGACAGATGGCTCTGTATGGGGATAGAGAGATGGAGATAGTCAGAGGATGTATATGGGGGTAGATAGATACAACAGTATTTTTAAATATTGTGCTTGGTTTATCGTTAAGCACAGAGACCAAGAGTTTCAAAAACGGTTAGTGATTTTGGGGGCCCACTTTAAGACACGTTAAAGGGGCTGATTTCCAGCAGGTGGGAGCTCAGTGCAGTCTGTCTGTCACCCCATAAACTGTCTCACGTTGGGCTCCCAAAATCAGTAGCCCTTTTGGAAGGTTTGTCCAGAAGTGCTTGTGCCAATTATGCATGTGCCGAATCTGTGTGTGAGACCAGCTGTAGGGGTGTGAGGGGATAAGTCCCCACGTCCCATTCTAGCCTTGGCTCTCGAGTGAGACTGCAATCAAGGGCGATCAGTGCCGGTTGTGGTGGGGATTTTGTGATAAAGCTCCTCTGGCACAACCACACTGCGTGGACGCTGAGCGGCCAGTCCAGTTCTCAGCTGCCCCAACCTTCCCTGCAGGGTGAACATCGATCATTTCCTGCTGAGGCAGTAGAGGCAGCTGTGACATGTTCCCAAAGCAGTTCGTCTTGACCCAGCACCTGCCCATGAAACACAACCCCTGCTGCTATAGCAGGGGTTCTCAAACTAGGGGTTGAGACCCCTCAGGGGCTCACAAGGTTATTACATGGAGGGTCGCGAGCCATCAGCCTCCACCCAAAACCCCACTTTGCATCCAGCATTTATAATGGTGTTAAATACATAAAAAAGTGTTTTTAATTTTTAAGGGGGGGTCACACTCAGAGGCTTGCTATGTGAAAGGTGTCACCAGCACAAAAATAGAGGCAGCTGTGTGCACCCTGACATGTTCGTTCTCAAATGATGGACTCGATGCAGCACCTACCCCCATGAACCACACAACCCTGGCCTCTTTAGTACTTCACAGCAAGTTGTCTGGTATCAGCCAAAGGTTGAATTTATACCGCTCCAGTTATACCAGTGTAAGTCCCAGTGTACACCCGGATTTTGGTATAAGAGAGCCTTTGTCTGGTTTCTCTTATGTTGTTTTAGAAGCAATATAATCTATAGAGTGTAAATTTTTAACAATGAGGATAATTAACCATGGGAAATATTACCAAGGGCTGTGGTGTATTGTCCATTAGTCAATTTTTAAAGCAAGGGTGGTTGTTTTTCTCAAAGAGATGCTCTAGTTCAAACAGGGATTATTTGGGGGCAGGTCTCTGGCCTGTGTGATACAGGAGGTCAGACTAGATGATCACACTGGTCCCTTATAGCTTTAGAATCTGAATGAACCTGACAAAAGACTCTGATTCCACAATAAGAGTGTCTCCGTGAGAGTTACACCAGCAAAGCTAGAGCGGTTTAATTACACTGGTAAATTTCCCTGTCTATAGAAAAGCCCTGAGATAAAACAACTTTTCCCTTCATTGATCTCCCTCTCCTGGTACATCCCCTGTCACTGGAGTATCTGAGCCCCTCACAATCATGAATGGGTTTTATCCTCAGACACTCCTGAGATGTAGGGAAGTTTGTTCTTATTTCACAGATGGGGAAACTGAGGCACAGACAGAGACTAAGTGACTGAGCACTGGGCACACAGGAGTCTGCAGCTGAGTTAGGGACTGAACCCAGGACTCTTGAGCACCAGTCCACTGTCCTTGCCACAAGATCATCCTTCCTCCCTGCTGTCCCTGGCCCTACCAAAAGCCTGAGTGACAATGACCAACCTGGTACCTGCCTTGAAGGCGAATGACCCTGGGCTATTTTGTCCAAAAAGAGGAAGCACCGGGAGACTATAAAACAGGGGAAATGTCAGAGACACAAGCTGGAAAATTTGCCAAAGGGGGGTAAAGTGATCTCACAGACAGTCCCACCCCCTGTTGCTTCTGGGCTAGATCCTGCCTCTCTCCCACCAGCCCAAACCCCAGGGCAGGCAGGGGAGAATTAGACCCGTCTCTCCAGCCCTGGTGGGGATATTAATGGAGCTAGACACTGCAGGACTAGAGAGCGATCGACTGCTGCTCAGAAGAGGGAAGGGAGAGGAGTGTTCGTGCCCTAAGCAGTGGCTCCTGCTCAGTGACTCTCTGCTCACCCAGTCCAGCTGTTCTGTGCAGCTGCACAGGGAGGGAACCGCAAGACAAGTCGATAGAACCCTGAGTATTTGCAGAGTCCCCTGTGCAGACTCTTCTTCCCCCGCCCAGCAGTGAGCTCTCCCTGGCCTGATCCCGAGTTAGCAGCCCAGCAGGGCGGGGGCGTATCACACACTGTGGTGTGGGATTGAATAACCCACTCACATGGTGTTATTTTTGTCCTCACACGTTAACCTGCCTCATTCTCTCACTCTCTCTCCATTTAGTCTGTTCTCATGAGGTTTCCGGGGCAGTTTATTTTCATAGTCGTATATTTAAAGGCCAGAAGGGACCAATTTAACTAGTCAGAGCATCTGCACAGCCCAGGCCAGAGACCCTCCCCCAGGGATCCCAGCATTGAGCTGCTCACTTCTGGCTGAGCTAGAGCCTGTCTGGTAGAAAGAGACGTCCCCTCTCGGGTTAAAGCTGGCTCACATTTCTAGACACTAAGATGGCTGTCGCTGATCAGTGCAAGAGGGGACCAGGGGGAAGGGAGATGCTGGACTGGGGCAGAACAACTGGAGATGAACCATGATGTATAGCTCCAGCTGTGGGTCCTAATCTGACCTTCCCCAGAGTCTGTGGTGTGTGGAGTTGGGGGAGGGATAGCTCAGTGGTTGGAGCATTGGCCTACTAAACCCAGCATTGTGAGTTCAATCCTTGAGGGGGCCATTTAGGGACCTGTGGTAAGAATCTGTCTGGGGATTGGTCCTGCTTTGAGCAGTGGGTTGGACTAGATGACCTCCTGAGGTCCCTTCTAACCCTGATAGTCTATGATTCTGGTCTGGACCTATTATAGAGACAGCCCCAAGGTGTGGGGAGTCTCCCTCTGAGCAGAAGTGCAATAGGTACCAGATAAGATGATCCGGAGTCTGACTGAAGATGCTCAATTTTGGGTAGCTGAGCCACCTAAGAGTAAATGGGCAAGAGGGATGAGGTGGAGCTGTTGGTCTTGGGGTAGTTAGGGGCTATGTGCAGGCAGGGGTAACTTTTAGATTAGTGATTTTGGGGGCCCCATTTTAGCCACCTTAAAAGGGCTGATTTCCAGTATGTGGGGGGGTCAGTGCAGTCTGTCACCCCAGAAGGTGTCTCATGTTGGGCTCCAAAAATCACTGTGTGCAGGCAGGTGTGCGTTGTCGACAATAAACCTGGCCGAGCACCTTCAACACTGAACCGAGCCTGTGCTCGTTCTTACAAGTAACATCAAGGTCTGCTGAATCGACACAGGCAGTGTGTGTGCTGGTGCAGCTGATGTCAAAGAACAGCAACACTAGCAGCATTACCAATGCTGAAGCACCACCATAGCACTTAGCAACACAAACAGTTGGTAATAGCGTGACCAGATGTCCCAATTTTATAGGGGCAGTCCCGATTTTTGGGTCTTTTTCTTATATAGGGTCCTATTATCCCCCATCCTCTGTCCCGATTTTTCACATTTGCTGTCTGGTCACCCTAATTAGTAATCATACAATCATAGAAATGTCAGACTGGAAGGGACCTCAAGAAATCATCAAGTCCAGCCCCCTGCACTGAGTGAGACAGGATCAAGTGAACCTAGACCATCCTTGACAGGTGTTTGTCCAACCTGTTCTTAAGAACCTCCGACAATGGGGATTCCACAACCTCCCTTGGAAACTATTCCAGAGCTTAACTTCCTTTATCGTTAGAAAGTTTTTCCTACTATCGAACCTAAACTTCCCTTGCTGCAGATTAAGCCCATTTCTTCTTGTACTACCTTCAGAGGGCACCGAGGGCAATTAATCCCCATCTTCTCTATAACAGTACTTAACAGATTTGAAGATGGTTATCAGGTTCCCCCTTCGGTCTTTTTTTCTCAAGCCTTAACATGCCAAGATTTTTTAACCTTTCTTTGTAAGTCAAGTTTTCTAAACCTTTGATCATTTTTGTTGTTCTCCTCTGGATTCTCTCTAATTTGGTCACATCTTTCTTAAATGCTGAGTTCAAAACCCTGCTCCAAAGAGGGGTTCGAAATGTGGGTCTCCCACATCCCAGGCAAATGTTGAATCCCTGGCCAAAGGTCGGGAGGGGCAGGCACTTTTAGGAAGCTGCCCTGAATGAAACATTTTCTATGACCTGAAACAGACTTTCCCGATTTACTAACAAATTCCAAACATGTTTGGAACTGACCCGAACACCTCCTCTGAGTTTTCAGTTTGCTGCCAGCCCAAAATTCAGCACCCAGCTCCACCCACAAGTGACCTGCAATAACACACAGATGCAGCCACATCGCAGAAGCCTGTAAACCCAGCACCAACATCTTCAAAACACACCCCTTGGACACTGATGAAACCCCCAGATGCTGATCCTGGAATGGCCACCCGGCTCCAAGACATGCCCTGTAGCTCTTCTGGGTGGGGATCACCTCCTCTGAAAACAGTGTGTGTGTGTGTGTGTGTGTGTGTGTGTGTGTGTGTGTGCGCCCCATGGTTCCCAGCAGCTTCCCCTGGCCTCTGTCACTTGGTGGTCCCAACATATCCCATGTGACATAAAACTTTAAAGGCTCCAACACCAGGAAGCAAATATAAAACCCAACACTGATTATTTCTGAGAGTCTCTTGTTTTCTAAGCCAATCTCATGATTTGGGTGGCCTAACTTCTGATTTTTTTAGCGCTGGGGGTGGCAAAGCTAAATTAAAGCCAGCTGAGAGGGAGAAAAGCAGGTGGGTTATCGTCTGCATGAACCTGAAGCAGAAAAGTCCGATCACAAAGATGATGATTTTTTGTTTCCTTTGCACAGTTCAGTTTCTTAATTACCTGAAATTTGAAAGCTGCCCCGAGTCACTATGAACATGTGCCAGGGAGCTCAAAGCCCTGCAGAAAAGTGCTTCTCTGGATAGTTAAACACACTCACAATGGTTCAAAGAGCTTGAACTAGCAACACAAAACAAAGATACAAGAGGGAAAGAACGATTCCCAAATCCACCAGTGTCTGCAGCATGATCCAGCGACATCACTCTGGTGTGATTGTACCAGCAGCAGGGCCAATATCACTCATTTCAAAGCTCACAACACAGCCAGCATTTGCTCTCAGGCACCTAAATGCAGTGGTTTGATTTTCCAAAGCACCATGCAGCAGCCAATCAGTGTTCTCAAATGTGAGTTTTTATCAGCTGCTGATGTGCTGGCACTTAGAAACCTGGCCATCAATCTAGAATTCCTGCCAAACATCAGCTCAAACCCGGACACCAAAGCAATGTAATTGCTTCATGCAGTGACTGCTTTCCAGGGAGCCAAATACTGGCATGATGTTCTCTTGCATTCACATGGCTGCACGCTCTGGATGAGGCTAACAAACAGTTTCACAAAGCCATAGCTTATGACTAATACTTTTTGCTTGACATTTATATTTCATCACATCCCTACAAACCCGGATGACATTAAACAGACCTGCAAATTCAAAGGTGACCCTGACGCTGTTGTCAGTTCTCATTATTTCACAGCACATCTCATAACATTGACTGTTTTTCTTAAAGACCAGCTGCTGAGGTGCTGGGATTATGTGAGAATCTTGGGTTTTGTTGAAACGCGTACATTTCTAGCCCTCCTGGTTGTGAAGAACACCTGGAAAACCTGACCTCCAAAAGGTCAAACACCAGAAGTCAAATAGATGCAAGCAAAATGCAGAATTTTTTAAAAAGTCTCATGAATTCTTAAGGCAATCTTGGGCTTTTGGGGTGTCTGCCTCATGATTTTTGTACACTTTGGGTTGGCAATGGAATCTCTAAACCGAGCGGAGAGGACTTGGGAGCTGAACTGTCAATATAAAGAGTCAGAGGCTAGGAATACAGAGTTTGGGTATTTTTCTAATTTTATTCAGAAGAAACTTTTTTCCAAAAGGCAAACAGGCAGCATTTGCCCTGAGAATATTCCAACGTCCTACAGCACTTTGGGCGCTGTGCATTGTCCTGCTGTGGTCCCAGAGAAGGTCCCCCACTTCCTTGCTGCACGGCCACTTTGGAGGTTCTGTGATGCGACTGCGCACTGATGAGTCCTGCATTTCAGCAAGTGGAGCATTAATGACATCTGTCCCTCTGCAGAGCGATGGTCGCGTATGTCGGCGTCTCTTCTCTCTGGGGCCGTGGATGCTTTGAGATAAAACACAGTAATGTTACTTTTCTGCTAAGCCAGCCTGAAGCCAGAGAAATGAAGCCAGAAAATGTCCCTCTGACAGCACTGCTGTACGCACATCAGGGGCTGTTCTAATGGGCATCTAGGCTGGGAAACACCAACGGCCCCACTTCCTACATAAACCCCTCTGAGACAGGCAGCTCAGATTTCCCCTCCCCAGCCTTGGTCTGGCCCTTTTCTGCCCCCCAGTTAGGACAGCTGGGCATAGCCCTGACACCTGCCAGCTGGGCAGAGGAGCCCGTCTCCCTCTCTCCATGCCAGCCGCCCCATCGAGATAGTGTCAGGTTCTCCCTGCGATGGGCTCTTATAGACTCATAGACTTTAGGGTCAGGAGGGACCACCATGATCCTCTAGTCTGACCTCCTGCATATTGCATTCCACAGAACCTCACCCACCCTCTCCTCTGATGGTTAGAAACTTTCATCTAATTTCAAGCCTAAACTTGTTGATGGCCAGTTTATATCCATTGTTCTTGTGTTCACATTTGCTTCCCACAAATAATCTCTTTCCCTCCCTGGTATTTATCCTGCTGATGTATTTATAGAGAGCAATCATATCTCCCCTCAGCCTGCATTTGGTTAGGCTAAACAAGCCAAGCTTTTTGAGTCTTCTCTCATAAGGTGGGTTCTCTGCAGCTGTTCCAGTTTGACAGGGCCGGCTCCAGCGTTTTTGCCGCCCCAAGCAGCAGAAAAAAAAAAAAAGCCGTGATTGGCGGCACTTCGGCGGCAGCTCTACCGAGAGGGACCGAGGGACCCGTCGCTGAATTGCCGCCAAAGAGCTGGACGTGCCGCCCCTTTTCGTTGGCTGCCCCAAGCACCTGCTTGCTGCGCTGGTGCCTGGAGCCGGCCCTGCAGTTTGAATTCATCATTCTTAAACTTGGGAGACCAGAATTGCACACAGCATTCCAGATGAGGTCTCACCAGTGCCTTTTATAATGGTAATAATATTTCCCTGTCCTACTGGAAATACCTGGCTTGATGCATCCTAGGACTGCATTAGCCTTTTTCACAGCATATCTTATCTGAAATAAGGATTCTTCTGTGCTGCAGGCAGTGTAGTTTTTTCCTGTCCAGTTTGGTATCTTAATGATTGATGTTATTAATGGCAATATTTATAATGGTTCCAAGCACTTTTTATTATATTGGCGATTGGGTGGCTCCCAACAAGCGTGTCTTTGATCGATGGGCAATCGCAGCACCTTGCTGAAATTGTTGTCTGTGATAACCACCTTCTATTCAAGCTAAATAAGGGAACCACTAAATGTTCCTTTATTTGGTTTCAGCGGAAGCAATGGAAAACCACCGCCCAAGGAGTAGACCACAGAAAAGCCTGGGCATGGCAGGGCCATGTGATCAGGGTTCCTCAGGGTCAGGCTGTGTGAGAGAAGCAGCAGAAACAGCCCAGAAGCAACCAGAGAAAGCAACAGGAAAGCCAGACACAGCCAGAGGAGAACTTGTAGCAGGACCCTGAAAGCTGAGAGAGAGAGAGAGCGAAAGAGAGAGAGTGAGCGAGCGAGCGAGCGCTTTTGGGAAGCGTGCTGGCTGGAAAGAGGCTTTAAGCTGGGATCAAAGAAAAGAGCCTCCTGTTGTCTGGTTCCTGTTGTGTTCAGGGAAACAGGACTTTTTAGATGTTATGTAAATAAATGGGGTTGCATCAACAAACATACCTGACTCTGTCATCACTTTCTCCTCTCAGTGTAAGTATGCACAAGACCCAGAATATTGACTAACTGCTTGGGGCAAAGGGAAACCTATATATATAATTTTGATAGGATTAAACCAGTTTCTGAATTCACAGGAGTCATAAATATCTCCGTAAGTAGTACCCTGTCCTACAATCATTTACTAAAAGCTCTAAAGGATAAATCAGCATTTGTTAGTATAGGAACAGCCAAAGTAATACTAGGAAAATCTCTGAAAAGTGAATGAGACTCCAACTCTCTGAGATCACTTGAGTTCTTTGCCCCAGATTTTCAGGACAAGATCTACACAGTCATGTGATGTGGTTATCAAATTTCATAACTGCTGGAATAGATCTGTGGTGGTGTGTGTGACNGCGTTTTTGCCGCCCCAAGCAGCAGAAAAAAAAAAAAGCCGTGATTGGCGGCACTTTGGCGGCAGCTCTACCGAGAGGGACCGAGGGACCCGCCGCCGAATTGCCGCCAAAGAGCCGGACATGCCGCCCCTTTTCGTTGGCCGCCCCAAGCACCTGCTTGCTGCGCTGGTGCCTGGAGCCGGCCCTGCAGTTTGAATTCATCATTCTTAAACTTGGGAGACCAGAATTGCACACAGTATTCCAGATGAGGTCTCACCAGTGCCTTTTATAACGGTAATAACGTTTCCCTGTCCTACTGGAAATACCTGGCTTGATGCATCCTAGGACTGCATTAGCCTTTTTCACAGCATATCTTATCTGAAATAAGGATTCTTCTGTGCTGCAGGCAGTGTAGTTTTTTCCTGTCCAGTTTGGTATCTTAATGATTGATGTTATTAATGGCAATATTTATAATGGTTCCAAGCACTTTTTATTATGTTGGCGATTGGGTGGCTCCCAACAAGCGTGTCTTTGATCGATGGGCAATCGCAGCACCTTGCTGAAATTGTTGGCTGTGATAACCACCTTCTATTCAAGCTAAATAAGGGAACCACTAAATGTTCCTTTATTTGGTTTCAGCGGAAGCAATGGAAAACCACCGCCCAAGGAGTAGACCACAGAAAAGCCTGGGCATGGCAGGGCCATGTGATCAGGGTTCCTCAGGGTCAGGCTGTGTGAGAGAAGCAGCAGAAACAGCCCAGAAGCAACCAGAGAAAGCAACAGGAAAGCCAGACACAGCCAGAGGAGAACTTGTAGCAGGACCCTGAAAGCTGAGAGAGAGAGAGAGCGAAAGAGAGAGAGTGAGCGAGCGAGCGAGCGCTTTTGGGCAGCGTGCTGGCTGGAAAGAGGCTTGAAGCTGGGATCAAAGAAAAGTGCCTCCTGTTGTTTGGTTCCTGTTGTGTTCAGGGAAACAGGACTTTTTAGATGTTATGTAAATAAATGGGGTTGCATCAACAAACATACCTGACTCTGTCATCACTTTCTCCTCTCAGTGTAAGTATGCACAAGACCCAGAATATTGACTAACTGCTTGGGTCAAAGGGAAACCTATATATATAATTTTGATAGGATTAAACCAGCTTCTGAATTCACAGGAGTCATAAATATCTCTGTAAGTAGTACCCTGTCCTACAATCATTTACTAAAAGCTCTAAAGGATAAATCAGCATTTGTTAGTATAGGAACAGCCAAAGTAATACTAGGAAAATCTCTGAAAAGTGAATGAGACTCCAACTCTCTGAGATCACTTGAGTTCTTTGCCCCAGATTTTCAGGACAAGATCTACACAGTCATGTGATGTGGTTATCAAATTTCATAACTGCTGGAATAGATCTGTGGTGGTGTGTGTGAAAATCAGACTCATAACGGGATGCTAACTTCAACCTTAACTCTGAGGAGACCAGCTATGCCTCCATGATAGCAGCGCACAGCTCTTCCCTTTGTGACACTGCTTTAAATACTCAATAAAATATTACATATTAAAAATAATAATAATGAGGACAGAACGTCAGTGACCCAAACTCCTCCCATGCATCTTTAGAGGAGGAGAAATAAAAATCCATGGTTATTATTCATTGCCAGTATCAGCTGGAGTATGGACAAATAATTATCGTAAGGAAGTAGTTGGGGGAAGGAAGCTCTGTGTTAGCAGCTTTCCCTGCCACTAACACGGTACCCAGGTGTGTGCACCACCGCACAGCGAGCCGCTGCTAACAGTGTGAGATCGCGCACGCCCCACTGACACCTACATTGCATGCAAACCCATTGGGGGAAATCCTGCCCCATAGAAGTCAATGTGAAACTCCCAGGATTTCACCCCTTTCCTGTCTTCCTTCCCCTTTGGGAGGCCCGTGGTGGGGAGGGTTACCAGCGAGTGGTGCTGGGACTTCACTTAGAGGATCTGTCTCACTAGAGTTGATTCCCACTTGGGTAACATTTCAAAGGAGGTTTTCAAACCCACCTGGGGGATTGGAATGTCCAGTTCTGCCTTGGTTATTTGTCTGACTGCAGAGGCTGGTGCTGAAAGCCTCTCTATAGCTGATAGATTTTCAGGCCGTGGGGGTTTCTCCCCTATCACCACAGTGTGGAATTTGGGAAGGATGTTTTCCTCTTGCCTGGATGTGTGTCTGTGTGTCCATGGGGGGCAGGGCCTGACTGGCCAGGCTAACAGCAGATGTGGGAGGCAGCTACCTGCTCCTGTGTGGAGATCTGGGGCAGCAGCAGTGAGACCAGGGTAACAGACACAACCTGAAGCCTGGGAATCCTGAGTAAATCCCTGTTCCAAGCCCACGGGTTGCTGCCGAGCTGGAACAGGCAAATTAATCGCTCTTTTCTATCACTTCACTTTGTCGTTAATAAAAGCTGAGACTCACCCTGGAGCGTCCCAGCCAATTCACGGAGGCATCTGGGGAGAGAATGACAGTTACGCATTGTAACTTGGGTGTAAATACCTTTAAGGGAAGGCACCTCGCTGGGCCCAAATTATAACCCCCCGCGGGTCTCCCACCTCTCCCCCAGCCAGGGCAGGGCTCCCCCATGGGCAGCACTGAGCACAATGGAGCCTGGCCCTGATCAGGGTCACTAGGGGATACAGGAACAGAAGGATTTAATGCGGCTGTTGAAGATGTTCAGTGGAAACTGTCTGTCTGGGTTTTCCACAGAGCTATTTTGTCACAAACAGAGGTGGCTTTAGGCAGAAAATTTCAAAATTTTGTTAAAAAAATGAGTGCCCACAAATGGAACTATTTTGCCCAAACCCAGAAATATTCTGGTTCAGAATACCAGCATGGTTCCACATGGGACTTGTAATTCAGTTGCCTCATGCTCATATTCTCCTCTACAGGCTGGCCTGGCTGGCTGGGCTTCATCTCCCATGATGCATTGCAACCAGGGACTCCCATGATGTACTTGTTCCCATCACCAAGAGGGGAGAATGTGGTGCATCATGGGAGAGTCAGAGAGCCCGGCTCAAAGAAGAGACCAGGAGCATGAGGTACCTAAACTATGCCTATGAGGCACTCTTGCACCCAGCTCCCAGTGAAGGTGGGTGGAACACTTTCCAATGGGAGCTTTCCCCGGGATGTGCCCTTTCCATGAAGGACGGGAAGTGGTAACACTTTGCCTCAGTCCCCTAAGCCATGGCAATGCAGGACTGGGGATTACAGACAAAGGGTGGGACAAAGGAACCTCAGGGACTCAGATGCACGAGCCCTGGGACCACAAGATTTTTTTCTCCTCATTCACTTTGATCACAGGCAGTTTGTTGTTCAGACTTTTGGCCAGACAGTCTGACCTGGGATCTGTCCATCCCCCACCTTAACACATTTACCCCCAACCCCCGCCTTTCTCCCTCATGTACATGTGACCACGGTAACTCCAATACTCTCCAAAAGTTCTTACATTCAATATGATCTTCAGGAGTGTTGCTCGTGTCACACTGGACTCGTTCCCTGTGGGGAGAAATAAGGACAGGGGGTATCAGTGCTCTCTCTCTGTCACCTGGTGACACTGAGTCTGTTTTCAGAGATCCAGCTGTGAGGAGATTTCTTCCCATGGCTGGTTCTGCTGCTAGGACCTTACATCTCCATTCAGCTCACACTCCTGGGAAAGGCAGCAAGCCCTACTTCTGGGTAATCAGGGAAGGTAGCAGCTTCACCATTTATGAAGGAAAAGTCTAATAAAGATGAGACTTGGCCATTTTGCTGAAGTAGAACAGGATGTTCAAGAAACCAACTAACCAAAACCCCACTAGGTCAGCACAGAGTAAAGATTGGGGAGAACTGAAAATCCCTGACATCTCAGGACAGAAGTTGAAGAGAACTCGGTTGTTTTCACAAAGTTACAAGTGGGTGACCTTTTTCAACAGGAATTTTTTTCATGAACAATATTTTAACCAAAGTCAAATGTTTGGCCAAAATTGTTTGATTTAATGAAATTTTCAGTGAAAAAAAATACTTAAAGAAAATGTGTATTTTGTTTTCTTTTGAATGGACATTTTGAAGTCTTTTGTCAAAAAAATTCTTTTGTCAAAACCCCCACATTTTCTGTGAAAAATTTCAAACAATTTTTAGTTGACATTTTTTCACCCAAATAAAACAGGATTTTTCGCCCAGGTCTGCTCACAGTGTAAAAAGGCTGAATGTTCATCCTTAAGGCTCGACTTTAATGTCTTTGCATAATGTGGAATTGAATCTTTTGAGCCCCCTTTATCGCCCAATCTGCTAACCAGCTCCCATGACCCAGGAAGGCAGGGTGGGGGTGTCTGTGGGGAGAGACTGGTCATATGAGAGGAGCAGGGAGGGAAGGAATGTTTGCGGAGAAGCAGCTACAGAGCCCTACGTATGGGGGGCACAGGAGGCAGACAGGGAACATACACTGCTGGGAGTCAGGGGAGAGGACTCCTGGTACTGAGGGTCTGTGTGTCGTGTCCCCCCTACCCCCACCAGTCGCTGCACTGGGAACCCAGGCTGGGCAGGACACTGGCAGAGCCTGGAAACTGCCTCTAGTCTCCCCATGCACCTTTCCCTCTCTGTGTGCAGCTGGTCACCCCATGGACTCCCTGGTCTCCCACGTGGCTCTTTCTGCCCCACCCACAGGGCTTAGAATGAGCGTATGGGCCCCGTGGCCCTCAGAAGGGCGGCAGCGAGCCCGGCGGGCTGCAGAAGCGACAGAGGGGGAAGGCAGCAGTAGTCAGGGGGAGCCCTGAGTGGCAGGTGGTGGCTGCAGAGCAATGGGCAGTGACCCTTAGAGACTCTCTGTAGGGTCCTTCCAGGGTCTCTGTGTGGGGTGGTGGGCAGACAGGGAGCCAGGTGCACTTGGAAGCTCCCCATCTGCCTCGTGTGTTATTCACATGTACAGTGCGCTCTGAATCCCCACAGGCCTCCCTCCCTCCTGGCTCTCCCCAAAAGGCGTGTGGTGGGAGCAGCGCCTCAGCCGCCCCACACACAGACCTGCACCAAATTCACGAGTGCTGTGAGTGAACCCACTGTGGGTGTTTATCATAGAATCATAGAATCATAGAATCTCAGGGTTGGAAGGGACCTCAGGAGGTCATCTAGTCCAACCCCCTGCTCAAAGCAGGACCAAACCCAACTAAATCAGCCCAGCCAGGGCTTTGTCAAGCCTGACCTTAAAAACCTCTAAGGAAGGAGATTCCACTACCTCCCTAGGTAACCCATTCCAGTTCTTCACCACCCTACTAGTGAAAAAGTTTTTCCTAATGTCCAACCTAAACCTCCCCCTCTGCAACTTGAGACCATTACTCCTTGTTCTGTCATCTTCTATCACTGAGAACAGTCTAGATCCATCCTCTTTGGAACCCCCTTTCAGGTAGTTGAAAGCAGCTATCAAATCGCCCCTCATTCTTCTCTTCTGCAGACTAAANAGGGTCACTTCCATTCTTTCAAACACCTCAGGATGATTTTCAAACATGCTCACTCTGCTGCAGGTGAATTAGATGGGAACACGCCTCTTTGGCAAACTCCTTCCTTAAAGTGTCTCCTCCTAACCCCCTGATCCCATCCCGAGCAGGGAATCATAGAAGATTAGGGTAGGAAGGGACCTCAGTAGGTCATCTAGTCCAACCCCTGCTCAAAGTACGACCAAACCCAGCTAAATCATCCCGGCCAGGACTTTATCAAGCCGGGTGTGGCGGGGTAACGACTCACCGGCGTGGCGCCTCCTGCTGGTCATCCAGGGAATTAGCTCGTCCAGACAAGAGCGCCCTCTGCAGGCCGGTGTCTCGCCTGCCGCTGGCCCCCATGTCCCTCCTGCACCCCAGTGCCCCCCTATGTCAGGGTTCTGCCACTGCAGTAACCCACAATCTGGGTCTCCCCACCCAGGGGAACCCCCAACTCTCTAAACCCACCTTGCCTCAGTGGCTACTGCCAGTCCCCATCTAGCCCCCGCTCACTGGGGCAGACTGCAGTCTGTAATGGCAACGGGGGATGGACCAGCTGCCTCTGCCTATCTCAGGGCTGCCCCTCTGCAGCCCCAGGACCTTTTGTGGGCCCTTAACTAGGCCTGAAGCCTGGAGGTTTACCAGGCTGGAGCTCCCCAGCTCCCTTTGCCCTTCCCCAGCACTGCCCCACCCTAGGTACCCTCCTCAGCATCCCAGGCAGCCTGGTCCTTCTCTCTCTGAAACGAGAGAGTCTCTTCATGCTTCTGGCCCACCGCCCTCTTATAGGGGCCAGCTGGGCCCTGATTGCACTGGCTGCAGCTGTGCTGCTTTCCCAATCAGCCCAG
The DNA here is from genome assembly GCA_003942145.1 of Platysternon megacephalum. Lineage (NCBI taxonomy): Eukaryota > Metazoa > Chordata > Testudines > Platysternidae > Platysternon > Platysternon megacephalum. The sequence goes on from QXTE01000459.1 coordinate 68,843, forward strand.
CCTCTCCCCTGCCACAGCCCTCTCCCAGGGCTGTTTTAAGCCCTTCAGGGCAGGAGCGGGGTAAGTATCCCGCTACACCGGGCCTTAATAACCTCTAAGGATGGAGATTCCACCACCTCCCTAGGTAAAATCCATCCTGCCCTGGCCTTTTCAAAAACTCCTGCACAACAACCAGACTGAACCCCCCACCCCCGCAGCAGGAGAGCTGAGCTCCACTTGGACGCTGGAGCAGCTGCTGGCCCTTACTTGACGCAGAGAGAACAGACCCAGAAAGAAAACGAGACAGGAGAGGGAATAAATCTCCTCCTACCTTTGATCTCTTGGTAGAGACACAACTGGAAGCAGTGAGACAATGTGATCAGAGATGTGGCCATGTTTCCTCATGGGCAGAGAGAGAGAGAAAGAGAGAGAGAGATTGAAATTCAGTGACAGGACCCAAATTCATCATCATATTGATGCAGAGCCTGTCCCCATGGCCCAGCCCAGCTCTCTCCTGCGCCAGCCCCACTGACTGCCCCTGGGAGCCGTGTGGCCAAGTCTGACAATTTTAGTGGCAATCTCATGGCATTTCATGTTCTATGTAAAGCCCCAGGTCTGAGAGTCAGGGGCTTCAGTGAGAATCTCAGCTTTCATTAAAAAAAAACAAAAAAAAAGTTAGTTTATAACCCGTGTGTTTGGGGAGAAAAGCCTGAAGATGTGACCCAAAGGTCACCAAAGATCAAATCCCCCAGGCAAATACAAAGACCCCACACTGGCAACTTGTTGGAAATCCCATGAGTTTTAAGCCAATCTCGAGATTGTTGGGGTGACTCGAGTGCTGTGAAAGCTTGGGGAGGGGACGCTGTGTGAGGAAAGGTTGGCAGAGCAGAGCTGTGACCAGAGCTCTATTTTCAGAGTTGTTAGGTCCTGATTCAGGAAAGCACTTACACACGGGCAAAGACATAAAGGCCCTTCCTGACTAGGGGATGCCTTCCTGAACTGCAGCCTTAGGTATCAGATTGTGACCATCTCTGGGGCAGGGTCTGTCCCCTTCAATACTGATCTGTGCAGCACTTGGCACAGTGGGGTCCTGATCCCTGGTTAAGGCTCCAGGGCACTACAGTAACATACCTAATAAATAATGTACAGCACCTAGCACAGTGGGGCTCTGATCCATGACTGAGGCTCCAGGGTGCTATTGCAATAGAAATAATTGTTCACAATGATAATCTCTTTGATCTTTCTCCCCAGCCAGCCTCCCAAAACCACAATTTCACTGTGTTTTGATCATCTCTTTCCCCCCATCCCACACACACTGGGTACAGGGGATCTAAGGGGTTGTCTCTGCCACGTCTGTCTGTACATTTGCTAACACGGCTTGGCCTCACTCTCATACCCACCTTTCTTTCCCAGCAGATAAAGCAGCACAGCCAGAACCACGACGGCAGGGATTGTAATTCCCAACAGGAGCTTCAGATCCGGCCCTAGGAAAGAACCTCACTGTGAATGGCCTCTCCAAGCAGCCACCGGCAAATCCCCAGTGGCTGGAGCTGGCTGAGTCCTGTGGTAAGTGGCCCCTAATGTCCTCATGAACATACCCGGGGAGCTCACCCCGCGGTTATCTGCAGGGCAAGTTTATTGGCTGTTCTTTGTGAGTAAAGTTCATTGAAGTTTTTCCAAAAAAAGTTTTTTGCCAAACTTTTTTTTTTTTAAATCAAAACGCAGTTTAACTGAAATCAAAAACTTTCAGCGAAACAATTCACGTGCAAGGACCATCTTAGTCTTTCCACAAAAATAATTTTGAAATGAAAGACAACATTTTGTTTAGTTTTGAACTGAGAGTTTTGTCTCATTTTGGTTTCGAAACCTCCCAGAAAAGGAAACTGTCTAGTCAAAATGAGGCCAAATGAAAAATTTGTGTTGAGCTTCATGAATATTTTTTCATCAAAACACTGAAATTTTCCATAAAAAGTTCTGAATGAAATAGTTTTCTTCACAATTTTGTTGTAACAAACCTGGATTTCCCCCCAGCTCTCAGGGCGAGCCCTCAAGGCAGGAAACATCCCTGTGGGATCTGCCCTGCTTCAGGGAAGCATCACTGTTCGAGACAGCGCCCAGGTACAAACTTAACTTCAAACAGCCATTTTAGGTCCAGCAATGGGACTGTAGCAGGTGGTTAAAGTTAACCACGTACCTAGGTGCTGTCCTGGATAGGGTGGGACTGGAGCACAGGCTCGAGAGCTTTCCTGAGTGAGGGCCAGAGATCTGTGCAGCCTGCAGAGACGTGTGCAGAGCCGGTCTACAAATACCCAGTGGAAGAGTTTTCCATCAGAAAATGCTGTTTCTTCCAAATCAAAACCTTTTGACAAGGCTCTTCGGTCTTTCGGAATCGAAATGTTGGTGAATTTCTGTTCCTTGCAAAATCTGAAATTTTGACTTTTCATCCTGATTCAGGTTGAAAATAAAATGTAAAAGGTCAGAATTTCTCACAGGACAGAAATGTCGTGTCCCCAGGAGCTCTTGAGGCACAAATAACATTCGTATCACTCTGGCAGGAGTCACTAGGGGGCGCTGTTACACAAAGTCTGACACCATCTTTTCCTTGCCCTTGAAACTCTGCACACAGCCTTTGCAGGCATACTCCTTGGGTGTTGGTCTGTTGATACAGGTGCTTTGGGGGCAGCTGGGGCAAACAGCCAGGTTGGGGCTCTGCTAAAGTCAGTTCCTGGGACACGGTTGCTGCCTGGGAACCGGGCACTGGTGCTGGGCTGAGATTCCTTAAAGAGGGGTTTTCCCACATGCTGTTTGTGAAATCCTCTGTTCCAGGACTGGAGCACATTGTGTAAATAACTAATTACATGGAGAGACAGAAATTGTGAGCCCAGGTGTAATTATGCATCTGGTGCCTCCTTCCAGAACAACACCAAATACAGTGAGTGCAGAGGGAGGAAATAATTCACTAACTGCCAGTTTAGCACAGGGAGTCCGTGAACTCCAGATGAAACTCCCATCAGAAGGGTTTGAGATTCCCCCTTTGAATGAGCCATTTTCCTGCCCTGCAAAGATGTTTCCAGGCTCAGCAATGCTTGTTAAAGCCTGGGAGAGCTGCAGGGAAAATGTGCCACATTGGATGAGCCCGTCACCCTCTTGTGTCATTGTGTGTTTCCTCTACATCCATCGCCACGGCGATCACACTCAGACTGGGGGTTGCCAAGCCCAGGACCCACCTTCTCCTAAATAGAGTCCCCAGAATAAAGAAACACTTCAGAAGCATTTACCTTGTGGGGAGGAACCCCCGACACCACCGCTGCTGGAGTCATCACCTAGGCAATAAATACACAAGAGAGCAGAGCAGAGCATGGCCCCATTCCAGGCCCATACGGTGCCCTAACACAGCTACACCATGGGCAATAACTGGCTGGTGGCCGTGCTGCTGAAAGGGGCCTGGGGTTAGAGTGGGTCACAAACTGAATCTGAGTCAGCAGTGCGAGGTAGTTGTGAAAAGGGCTAACATTGTATGTAAGACACGGGAGGTCATTGTCCCGCTCTGCTCGGCACTGGTGAGGCCTCAGCTGGAGTACAGGGTCCAGTTCTGGGTGTGACACTTTAGGAAAGTTGTGGACAAATTGGAGAGAGTCCAGAGAAGAGCAACAAAAGTGATCAAAGGTTTAGAAAACCTGACCTAGGAGGAAAGGTTAAAACACTGGGCATGTTTAGACTTGAGAAAAGAAGCCTGAGGGGGGAAGCTGATAACAGTCTCCAAATATGCTCATTTCAGTTATAAAGAGGACCGGGATCAATTGTTCTCAGTCCCACTGAAGGTAGGACAAGCAGTAATGGGCTTAATCTGCAGCAAGGGAGGATTAGGTTAGATTGTAGGAAAAGCTTTTTAACTATAGGGCTAGTGAAGCTCTGGAATAGGCTTCCAAGGGAGGTTGTGGAATCCCTGTCATTGGAGGTTTTTGAAAACAGATTGAACAAACTCCTATCAGGGATGGTCCAGGTTTACTTGGTCCTGCCTCAGTGCAGGGGGCTGGACTTGATGACATCTTGAGGTCCCTTCCAGGCCGACATTTCTATGATGTCCCCGTCCCCCAACTGCCTGGGCTGGGCCGTCTGAGCTGAGATGGGTGAAAATTGGGGGCTGGGTTCCCTGTGTCAAATTTTGAACAAAGATGTTTTGTTAGACATTTTTTGTTTCAGATTTTGATGAATTTCAGCATTTGAATTTTCAGGGGTTTCTTAGGGCTTGTCTACACTTGCACTTTACGGCGCTGCAACTTTCTCACTCAGGGGTGTGAAAAAACACACCCCTGAGTGCTGCTGTCTCCCAGCGCTATGCCATGACTACACAGCCACGTTAAAGCACTGTTACAGAAGACAGGCCCTTATTGAATTGTTGTTCTCACTCTGCCATTCACCCCCCAATTCATGTGATGCTGAGTTGCTGGGCAGGACTGAGCGAGGATATGGACACAAATACACAGAAACACTCACATACACGTGCCTTACCACTGATGCTGAGGCGCTGGGCAGGGCTGAGCTGGGATCTGTTCACCCGGTTGTCACTGTCCTTGATCTCGTACCCACAGGTGTAATTCCCAGAGCTGCCCATGGACACCACATGGTTATAGTCGTAGATGGCCTTCGNAATCCCTTGAAGTCAGAGCCATGGTGTTCTCTGCATCCCAGGGCCAGTTCCCCAGGGGTGGGACGGGCTGTGGATGTGACTCTCTGACCTGCATGTCACATTGGCCTCGGGTCAGAGCAGAGCTGAGCGGTAGCAGGACAGGGAGGATTGACCTGGAGATCTGCTCACCCTAGTCAGATTCCACACAGCCCCGTCTGCCTTCCCATGCCATTTCCGCTGATACCACAGTGAGCAGGGAGCAGCCCAAGGGGTGGTGGCTGGAAGCTGTGGAGGGGGAGAGATAAATGCCATGGGTAGATTGGGGACAGACAGACAGACGGACTCACCGGGAGCTGAGCAGATCTCCTGGCTGCTGGGACTCAGCGCTGGGAACAGAAAGGTGACGTGTGGTTAATGCTGGAGATAAAATTCCCCCCTTTTCTGAAGTCCCTCTGTGACGGTACCTCCCATAAGGCTTTGTGGGAATATGACATAACTGGAATATGTTNACCAGCTGGCACAGGGGGCACCGGGAGCAATTCCAGGCCCAGGCTAAAGGAAGGTCCTGGAACAGCAGCAAGGAACAAATCCCCCTTTCCCAGGAATCGCCAGGGCGATGGGACCCAGCTCTGAACTCGCAGGGGAATTGCTGCTGTCTCTGGGTAGGTCAATATCTGCCCAACACCTTCCCCACCCCAGCGGTGCCCCCTGCTGCTGCCTTGCCCAGGCAGCCAGCAAAGAAATGGCTCCGCCAGCCCCTGCTGGGCTGGGCACAGGGTCGCTGGGTGCGGCTTCCTGGCCTGGGTCATACACGAGCTCAGTCTGGGTTATATAATGGTCCCTTTTGTCCATACCCTCTCAAGAGCCACCTGCCCGTCCAGGGCTGACTATTAACGGTGCTGCTGACATTTAAGGTCGAGGTGCAGGCTGAGTCCATGTCGGGGGATGAGCTCCAGGGGAGAGACCTGTGCCCGCACAGGGCTGGGAGCTGGTGCCATGGGAAGCTAAATCCCTTGAAGTCAGAGCCATGGTGTTCTCTGCATCCCAGGGCCAGTTCCCTGGGGGTGGGACGGGCTGTGGATGTGACTCTCTGACCTGCATGTCACATTGGCCTCGGGTCAGAGCAGAGCTGAGCGGTAGCAGGACAGGGAGGATTGACCTGGAGATCTGCTCACCCTAGTCAGATTCCACACAGCCCCGTCTGCCTTCCCGTGCCATTTCCGCTGACACCACAGTGAGCAAGGAGCAGCCCAAGGGGTGGTGGCTGGAAGCTGTGGAGGGGGAGAGATAAATGCCATGGGTAGATTGGGGACAGACAGACAGACGGACTCACCGGGAGCTGAGCAGATCTCCTGGCTGCTGGGACTCAGCGCTGGGAACAGAAAGGTGACATGTGGTTAATGCTGGAGATAAAATTCCCCCCTTTTCTGAAGTCCCTCTTCAGGGACAAAAACTGCCTTTAATAGGAGAAAATTTCTGATTTGTGTTTTGGTGAAGAAGCAAACCAGGCAGGACGTTAGATCTGGGGCATGGCAGGTTCCTCGTGCACACAGACCTTGGCTGAGCTGGGACCAACTCTCCAGTCAGCTCTCTAGAGGGTCAGATCCTCAGCTGGTGTAAACCGACATTGACTCCAGTGGAGCTACACTCATTTACACCAACTGGGGGTCTGGCCCAGTAGATCTCACACTCAGTGTTTACACTGGTTCCCATTTCTCTCCCACTAAAGGGGATTTGCCGACAGCCTGGGCCAGGGGCTGCTCTTGATTTTGTTTCCCCCCAACCTGCTGCGAATTAGCACAGGATTCCCACATACTCACTGGGAAGCAAGAGGCACAGAGACAGGATCATCAGGGCAGTGGTGGGAACCGATCGGGATGGAAACAGCCCAGCAGCTTCTGTTTCTGAAGGGGTGTGGAGGGGACAATCCACAGTCACTCCCTGCTCCCACCTCTGCCCTGTCTGACTTCAGCAAAAGGGAAGCTCCGGTCTCTCTCTCTCTGCTCCAATCTGCCCCCGTCTGCTCCCCCGCATTGGATACTTGAGCCAGCCCCTCTCCTTGCTCCCAGGACCCCTGGAATTGCAGGGCTCAGGCAGCAGAAATGCTGCAGCCTCTCTCTGACCTGCTCTGTCCCCTCCTTGGGTCTGATAATCATCATCGCTCCCCGTTTCCTGCCCCGAGCCGCCCCCCTTCCGTGCTCCGGCCACAGTGTCTCTATTTAGGGCTGCAAGATTGAGAACCGAAGGGGCCTGGTTTGCTTAGTTGAGTCTAAACATATCACAGAGGAAACATCTCCTGTCCTATCTCACTGCCTGGGGACCAAAACAGACCCCTGGCTGAAGGCACAGCTGGGCCAGGGTGAAAGGTCTCTGGGTGACTGGGGGGCCTGGGATGCTGGATGAGTCTGAATCTTTTGCCTCCAGTCGCTGGTGAGAAGGACCCAGTTCCCCCAGGGGGAAATTGACCATCTGGGCTTAACAGGAACATAAATGGAGTCTGGCGTCATGCTGGACCCTCTGCACAGGGGTGAATTTCATCCCCAGAGAACACCTACTGTGGGTCTGCACTGGTCCCGTCCTCCATGTGAGGTCAGAGAGGGGCAGAGCTAAGGAGAGAGCAGGAGCCCGAACTGAGCTGGGGGAAGAGCTGCACCAACCGGAGCCAGAGAGAACCAGAGAAGCAGCCCAGGGAGCAAATCTGTGCTGGGAGAAGAGCCAGAGAAGCAGCCCAGGGAGCAGATCCATGCTGGGAGGACAGCAGCAGCAACCAGGGCCAGAGAGGCCAGAGGAGGGAGAGGAGCAGCAGTGCTGGGGCTGGAGATGGGGCTGGGGCAGTCTGGAGCCGGGTGCGGTGAGCAGCTGGGGAGTGCGACGGGGACCCTTAGGCAGAGGGCCCAGCGCAGGGAGACACCACCTTGCAGGCCTTACGGGGGGACTGATGCTGGGGAGAAGGGTCCTGCCACCTTGAGCCTGAGGGTGTGTGGCCACAGCCAGAGCAAGTGTCCGATCTGTGCCATCCCTTCAGCACGGCCAGGGCATGGGCAGGAGCCCCCCAGGAATCCTGGGCCCAACCTTGTCATGGTTCCAAGGTCTCTGCCACATGGGAGAGTCGGAGTCCTCAAGGTCAGGCAGGCCTCTGGGTGGGAGCGAGGACTCAGATCCTTTCACTAGCCAATTCCACTGGGGTAGTGAATAACCCAGGAAAGTTCCCCACAATAGCGGGACCATTTTCCCACTTACAGAAAGAAAGTCTTGTGAACAGACATTAACACCTCTGCAGGAAGCCAAACAGTAGAGGGCTTCAAGGGAAATCTGTCAGGAGCACAAGGCAGAGCAATTTAGCAGAGCAACTTTGCAGAATAATTGATGCAGAAGTGGATTGTGCTGGGATGGTGGCTGGGCACATTTCACCCCTGGGATGGAGTCAGCTCTGCAGAGCAGCTGGACAGGGGTCCGTGGGGGGAGCTCAGATGCTCAGGTGAGGGTCAGAGGAGCAGAGTGTGAGACTCCCTGTTATAAGCAGTGCCCAGAAGACAGAGTGAAAAAGGGTAAATATTTGTTGCGGTTTTTTTTAAATATTGTTTAAAAACCTTATGTGAAAAATATTGTTTCCCCATTTTTTCCCCTCTCTTGGTGGCAAAATGGTAAAAAGGGTGGGAGAGGAAACCAAAACCTGAAAACTTTTCAAAAATTCTCTGAAAAAGTGGATTTTTAAATATAATTTTTTATTTTTTATTTTAATTTTCCAGTTTTATTTTTTTATAAAACCCCCAACAGAGATTTTTCTTTGTAAAAATGGAAACTTTGGAAATAATGAAAATGTTTGACAAAAAAAATCTCACTTTGAAAACGACGTCCTTTTTAGAGCACAACATTTTGGTAGCTCTAACCCAGAGTGATCCCCGGGGCTGTGGGTCAGGCTGAGCTGCGTGCACCCTGGGATGCCCTGCTTGTAGCTCAGACAATGCTGCCCAGAAAGGGCTTGATCCAAAGCCCATTAGTGTCAATGGAAACCCTCCACTGACTTCACTGGCTCTGGGATCAGGCTGCCATGTAAGAGGGTCGGTTCTCTTGTGACAGAGAAATGGCTCTGGACCTTTCACTTGGAGAGACCCCAACCCAGACCGGCCACAGTAACAGGAACAAGGAAAGTCTCCACCATGGGAGGGTGAAGGGGAGGTTGATGATGGGCTCATGAACAGCGCATAGCGGGATGTGAAGAAGGAGAATTCACCCCATCCCCCAGCGAGAGCTGCAAGTGCAGCTGAGACGTGAAGCAAGAGCATCCACAGAGTGAGTTCCCCCTGCTGCACAGACCGTGCAGCTGCCTCACTGCACAGACGCTGAAAGGAGCAGAGAGACGGCTCCACACAGGGAAGAAATAACCAGGGCTCCTCTCTACGCTAGTCCTTTAACAGAGACTTGAAAGGAATCAACTGCACAGAGCCTGCCATAGAGAGAGAGACTGATAGATTGATGGATAAAGAGACAGACAGATAGTCAGAGGATGTATATGGGGGTAGATAGATATAATATTGTTTTAAATACCGTGCTTGGCTGATCATATCATTACCCACAGAGATCAAGACTTTCAAAAACGATTAGTGATTTTGGGGGCCCCATTTAAGCCACCTTAAAGGGGCTGATTTCCAGTGGGTGGGGGCTCAGTACAGTCTGTCACCCCTTAAGCTGTCTCACGCTGGGCTTCCAAAATCACTGGCCATTTTGGAAGGTTTGGCCAGAAGTGCTTGTGCCAATTGTGCATGTGCCAAATCTGTGTGTGAGACCAGCTGTAGGGGTGTGAGGGGCTGCGTTCCCATGGCCCATTCTATCCTTGTCCCTTGTGCTCTAACTCTCAAGTGTAGCCATGCCCTAAGAGAACCTTTTTCTGGTTTGTCTTATGTCATTTAGAAGCAATATAAATTATACAGCATATATTTTTGACAGTGAGGCAGTGAGGATAATTAATCATGGGGAAAATTATCACGGGCTGTGATGGATTCTCCATTAGTCATTTTTTAAATCAGGGGGGATGTTTTTCTAAAAGAGAAGCTCCAGTTCAAACAGGAATTATTTTGGGGCAGTTTTCTGGCCTGTGTTATACAGGAGGTCAGACTATGTGATCACAGTGGTTCCTTCTGGCTTTAGAATCTATGAATACAGCTGACAAAGGTTCTGATTCCACAATAAGAGTCTCCCCGTGGGAGTTACACCAGCAAAGCTAGAGCGGTTTAATTATACTGGTAAATCTCCCCGTGTATAGCAAAGCCCTGGAATAAACAGCTCTTCCCATCAGTGCTCTCCCTCTCCTAGAACATCCCCTGTCACTGGAGTATCTGAGCCCCTCGCAGTCATTAATGGGGTTTATTCTCACCCACACCTGAGAGATAGGGAAGCTCATTCTCATTTCACAGAAGGGGAGACTGAGGCACAGAGAGAGACTAAGTGACTGAGCTCAGGGCACACAGGAGTCTGCAGCGGAGTCAGGGACTGAATTCAGGGCTCTTGAGCACCAGTCTACTACCCTGGCCACAAGATCATCCTTCCTCCCTGCTGCCCCCAGCCTGTCCAAAAGCCTGAGTGACAATTAACAACCTGGCACCTGCCTTTAGGGCCAGTGACCCCAGGCTATTTTGTCCAAAGAGGGGAAGCACCTGGAAAATGGGAAATGTCAGAGACACAAGCTGGGAAATCTGCCGCAGGGGATTTAATTGATCTCACAGAGCGTCCCACCCCCTACTGCTTCTGGGCTAGATCCTGCCTCCCTCCCACCGGCCCGAACCTCAGGGCAGGCAGGGGAGAATTAGACCCAGCTCCCCAACCCTGGTGGGGACATTAATGGAGCCAGACACTGCAGGACAAGAGAGCGACCGGCTGCTGGTCAGAAGAGGGAAGGGAGAGGAGAGTCAGTGCTGGGACCAGTGGCTCCTGCTCAGCAATTCTCTGCAAAACACAGTCCAGCTGCTCTGTGCAGCTCTGTCCGGAGGGAACCGCAGGACAAGCCGACAGTGCCCTGAGCATCTGCAGAGTCCCCTGTGCAGACACCTCTTCCCCTGTCCAGCAGTGAGCTCTCCCCAGCCTGACCCCGAGCTAGCAGCCCAACAGGGTGGGTGTGTGACCCACTGTGATGTGGGCTTGAAGAACCCGCTCACACAGTGTTATTTTTGTCCTCACACATTAACCTGCCTCATTCTCGCTCTCTCTCCATTTAGTCTGTTCTCATGAGGTTTCCAGGGCAGTTTATTTTCATAGTCGTACATTTAAAGGCAAGAAGGGACCAATGGGACCATCTAGTCTGAGCGTCTGCACAGCCCAGGCCAGAGCCTCCCCCAGGGATCCCTGAATTGAGTTGCTAACTTCTGTCTGAGCTAGAGCCTGTCTGGTAGAAAGAGACGTCCCCTCTCGGTTTAAAGACTCCAAACCGGCTCCCATTTCTAAACACTAAGGTGACTGTGGCTGATCAGTGAAAGAGGGGACCAGGGGGAAGGGAGATGCTGGACTGGGGCAGAGCAACTGGAGATGGGCCCTGAGGTTTAGCTCAGCTGTGGATCCTAATCTGACCTTCCCCAGAGTTTGGGGGTGTGGACTTGGGGTTCTGGTTTGGGCCTATAATAGAGACATCCCCAAAGTCTGGGTGTGGGGACTCTCCCTCTGAGCAGAAGTGCAATAGGTACCAGATATGATGATCCAGAGTCTGACTGAAGAGGGGAAGAAGATGCTCAATTTTGGGTAGCTGAGCCACCTAAGAGTAAATGGGCAAGAGGGATGAGGTGGAGCTGTTGGTCTTGGCAGAGATTTCTGGTAGCTCAGTGCAGCATCCAGACCTGGTGTGTACCTAAGGCCTGACACTGAGAGACTGACTAGGCAGCTAGGCCAGGCCACAGACATATGCAGGATAGACTGTAACAAAGGATACTGGAAAGTTTAACACTCCAGTTCAGACTATAACCCACAGCAGATTGTCAGGGCAGGGATTGTGCTGTACGATACCTGACTGTACAGCGCCAGCCCACCAAGGGTACTGAGGAAACAACACATTCGTAATGACGCCTGCACCAGAGCCTGCTGAGAACTTTACATACAAATATAAAAGATTTTGACAACATGTTAGTTAGTTAGTTAGTTAGTTGGTTAGTTAGTTAGTTAGTTATTTGTGGAGTCTCTGTTTTCTTTGAACATTTTTAGTTTTTCGTTGGAAAACCAGAAGCTCCAAAATATTTTTGTTTTTGGAAGTTTTCAGCTGAAAATTTTCATTGTTCATTTGCCAAAACCTAATATTCCCCTCACCCCCACGTTTCATGTTATCAGTTTATCGATGCAAAGTTAAAATTGTACTGATGAAAATATCAATGGAAATTCATTTGTATTTTCCACAGGGAAAATAATTCCATTCTCTTCCCTGCTCCAGAGTGCACCATGTTTAAGCCCTCCAGGGTCACAGGTGGAATCTGCCAATGCTTTGTTCTGCCCTATGTCCACATGACTCCCCTGTGAAGTTCTAAAGGTTAATTCAGATTAGCCTGAAGGCCTGTGTGACAAATGTGGGTGCAGGCCTTGCTGGAGCTCTAGGCATAACTAACCGCATGAACCAAAGGCTGTGAACCGAAGTAGGTCTTGCCTTGGCAGAATAGTAACACATTGGTATAGGCTGACCAAGTAAGCTCATTCCTGACCTGAGAGAATGGTTCAGGGACACACAGAGTTCTCAAGTAACACCATAAATTCAGACTTAAGAGATGGTACAGGATTACTCCAAACGCTCCTAAGGATAAAGAAGGGATGACAAGATAATGGATAAGGAAGTTTGTTCAAACCAGCAGGAACAAGGAGAAATAATGGTGATAAGGATGTGACGGTGCACTCCATATGTTTATGGAAATATGCTTATGAGTGTAAATATAATGTAACTGGAATATGCTTTATGCAAAAGGTCTCTTGTAAGGTATCATTACAAAGCTTATAATCTATTGAGTGTGTTCATCCTATTTGTATGTAGGTATCATTCTTGTATCTAAAACTAGAAATATGAAGTATTACTCTGAGGTCCTATTGTAATTATGCAAAGTGTGGGCCATTAATGGTGGCTTAGGATCTTGATGGCTCCCATTAACTAGGACAATTGGTTGTAAATGGCTCTGTTTACTTGTAAGTCTGCCTGTGTCCCTGTGAGTCAGACCCGGAAGAATGGCAGCTTGGGGTCTCACAGGACATGTGACTATGTCACTTGGTACTGGAATCCATCTTAAACCTGGTGCTGTTCCATTTAGAAGGAAGGGTGGGAACCCAGAGAGAGAGAGACAAAGGATTCCTGCCTTGTGCCAAAGATATAAAAGGGGGTGGAACAGAACAAAGGGGGCTGCCAGTCATGAGAAATCCCCGAGTTACCACCTGAACTGGAACTAACAAGGGGAAAGGATTGGGCCCAGACTAGGAAGGAGTCTAGTCTTGAAAGAAGCTTATTGGAACATCTCTAAGGGTGAGATTTACCTGTGTTCAGTTTCTTAATGTATTAGGCTTAGACTTGTGTTTTTTGTTTTATTTTGAATGATAACTTACTTTGTTCTGTCTGTTATTACTTGAAACCACTTAAATCCTACTTTTTATACTTAATAAAATCACTTTTGTTTATTAATTAACCTGGTGGAGCAAACAGCTGTGCATATCTCTCTATCGGTGTTATAGAGGACTGACAATTTATGAGTTTACCCTGTATAAGCTTTATACAGAGTAAAATGGATTTATTTGGGGTTTGGATCCCATTGGGAGCTGGGTGTCTGGGTGCTGGAGATAGGTGACTTGCTGAGCAGTTTTTGGTTAAAGTCTGCAGCTTTGGGGGCATGGACCAGACCTGGGTCCATGTTGCAGCAGACTAGAGTGTCTGACTCAACAAGGCAAGGTTCTGGAGTCCCAGGCCATCAGAGAAAACTGGCTCAGAGGTCATTCCAGCACGTCAGGTGACAGCCTCAAGGGGGTCTCTGTGACTGAACCCATCACAAAGGGTAGTAACTGACAAGATCTAAAGTGGAATACGAGATTTCTGTATATCAGTGTATGAAAGAAAAAGTCATAGGAGAGGCATCTCTGTACTAGTCTAGACACAGCACTCTGGTGTGCTGATTGAACTGGTACCTTGTTGCAGGCATACATGTGTTAGTGGATCTGTAGCCCCTAGAGGGCACTAGGACTGTGCTTTGTGGACAATCAACCTGGCTGAGTGCCTTCGTCACTGAACCGAGCCTGGGGTCTTTCTTTGGAGTAACATCGAGGTCTGCTGCTGAATCAACACACTGCACCGTCTGCTGGTGCAGCTGACATCAGAGAACAGTAACTCTAGCAGCATTACCAATGCTGTAGCACCAGCAGCACTTAGCAACACGAACAGCAGTTGATAATCGGACAATCATAGAAATGTCAGGCTAGAAGGGACCTCAAGAACTCATCAAGTCCAGCCCCCTGCACTGAGGCAGGTTGTTCTTCTCTGGATTTTCTCTAATTTGTTTCCATCTTTCTTAAATGCTTAGTTAAAAAACTCTGCTCCAAAGTGGGGTTCCAAATGTGGGTCTCCTACATCCCAGGCAAATATTGAATCCCTGGGCAAAGGTTGGGATGTGCAGGCACTTGAGCTTTCATGAGTCAGGGCCAGAGATCTATACAGCATGCAGAGATGTGTGCAGAGCTTGTTGAAAAATACCAGTGGAAGAGTTTTCCATCAGAAAATGCTGTTTCTTCAAAATCAAAACCTTTTGACATGGTGTGACCGGGGTCCTAGTGGGGAGCCAGCTGTGGTCACTCAATTAGGGTGAACTGCAAAGAATGGGGCAGACAATCCCCAAGATGCTGGTGGATATTCCAATACTTAGATTTCCCAAGCCAACATAAAACAGCTTCTTTATTACCTCACTGATTACTCAGAAGTCCAAACAACACAGTTCCCTTAAAATGATCCATCCTAAGGCCTCCATTGAGGTACCTAAGTCAAATATGATCATTTATGAAAATCTTATTTCATCATATAAAAGAAAAGGTTCTTCCAATCCCAAAGGATCGGACACATTACCTTCCAGGTTATTGAATATTCCAGATCTTACCCAAATACATGCTACCGCCAATTCTTAGTAACTAAACTAAAATTTATTAAAAAACAAGAGAGACAGAGTATGGTTAAAACATCAATATACATACAGACACAAGTTCAATTCATTGAGGTTCAGATTCATAGAGGAGATGGTGCTTTGTAGTTGCAAAGAGTTCTTTGAGAAATAGTTTCCCTAATAAGCGCCTCTGGGACAAAACGTCCTTCCTGCTAGACTCTCCCCTGCTGTGAGACACCCTGAACAGCTGATGGGGTCTCTGCTCCCCGCATTCCCCCGCTCCTGAGGTGACAGCGCCCTCTGCAGAGACAGGAGGGCTCTGGAAATGTAATGCCCCATCACCATCCCCAGCCCCGTGCACTGAACGGGATTCATACACAGGCACCTGGGAACCAGGGCCTGTCTCTCTTCAACACAGAAGCGCATGAGGCCCAGTTCCAGCCCCACCCATCCCACCAGGGGCACCCCTGCCTGCTCCATGAGGCTGTGCCAGGCATGGTGCAAAGCACTGACCCCAAGGTCCCCACTGGGCCAGTGACTCCCATAAGGTTGACCTGGGGGCTTTTCAGGCCCCCAGGGGATCAGCACTAAGCGTCTCTGTACAGGGCTCCACTAACAGCCCGGCAGCACCTACGTTCATCCCCAGACCTGTTAACTGAGCTCAGCCCCTGACTTCCCCAGCAGAGCCTGCAGCAGGGAACACGCTACGGACAGACAGAGAGTTGGGCCCAGACTTGATAGGGACCTTTTGAGACACAGGCCCAAAGCAGAACCCTCGATCTCAACCCCCTCTCGTCGGTAACAGAATCGGAGCCCAGCCTGGAGCCCAGCTCAGTGTCAGTGGCCCCTCAGTAACAGGGAGCCCTGGGGCTGGACCCCGATAAGCCCTCACCCTCCAATGACAACAGCCATCTCTGCTCTCTCTGCCTCCAGGCTGAGCTGACACCCCATGAGCATCCTGCCCCGAGCCCAGCCCGTCCTGACTCCATGTGCCTGGCATGGGGAGCTGGGCTAAGTGACACGCCAGGGGTTTGAATACAACCAAATGCCAGGTCACAGCTCCCAACAAGGAACGCCGGCCAGCCGTGCAGCCTGGGGCCTGGGCTGGGACAGCAGGGACCCAGGGAAGGATTTAGGGGCCCCAGGGGACAAGTAACTCAGCATGAGCTGACCCAGCCTGTCCACCCTCAATCCCCGCAGTAGCCATGGCCGCCATCTTCCCTTTCCCCTTCTCTATTCTGCCCCCCCAGCCCGTGTCACCCCATCTGCCCCGGCCCCTCGCCAATTCTGCGTCCCCCACCCATCGCCTGTGTCCCCTCAGACACTCTCCACCCCTCCCCTATTGCGCTCTCCCAGCCTGTGTCCCCTCACAGATATCTGGCCCCTCCCCCATTCTGACCCCCGGCACCTCCGGCCTGTCCCCCCACAGCTCCCCAGTAGCCATGGCCGCTACCTCCCATTGCTCCCCAAGGGAAGGAAGCCCCCGGCTGCCCTCAGTTACCATGGCCGCCCCACCGCCCCCTGCAACCCTCACACGCTGCTCCCTGGCTAAGAGGACACCTCAGCCTGGGGGGAGGGAAGTTAACAATCCTGCTCCCCCAGACTGTCTAGAGGGGCAGGGAGAGGTGACAGCGGGGTTGGGGCCATTATGGGGCAGGGAATGTGGGGCATGGGGGCTGTAGGAGGGAGACTGTGTGGATAGAAAACAAAATGGGGGACCCTGAGAAGGGGCTGGAGCTCAGGGGAGGTGAAGAGGGGGGAAGCGAGAGGGTAGGCTGCTGGGGATAGAAATGGTAGTATTCAGGAAGGTGCATGGTTACATCCATTTGAGATGGAGATACGGATGCTGCAGTAGCTGCCAGGTCACCTGCACTCTGACTAACTGGAAGATCAGGCATCTCCTCACCACTCACATCCTCACTGGGGCCGGAAGGCTCACCATGAACATTTGTANATGGAGATACGGATGCTGCAGTAGCTGCCAGGTCACCTGCACTCTGACTAACTGGAAGATCAGGCATCTCCTCACCACTCACATCCTCACTGGAGCCGGAAGGCTCACCGTGAACATTTGTGTCTGTGTATCTCAGGACAGCTCCTTCCTACTTACATAGAAAAGCTTCCTTTGCTTTCTTTCTTTTTCTGAATGCTGCCCCAAAGGGGCGTTTTCTTCTTTCACTCATGGCTGCTGTTCTGTGCCAGCTATAGTGGCTCTCAACACTCAGTTGAAGGGGACAAATAAGCAGGCTGGTAGCAGGGCCTGAGTGAGGGAAGATATCAGCGTCTTAAGGGCCTAACTGGCTCCTACTACTTCAGTTGACTGCCTGTTCTCCTCAAGTGGGTTCAGGGAAGCAGCAGGAAACAGGAAGCTCCCTGGGAAGCTGGTGTTAATCAGTCCAGGCTCCTGGGGGTGCTAGAGGGGTACATAAGAGGCTCCTCCTCCTCTCTCTCCCTGCTGCTTTCTGTTATTCCCTCTCACCTTTTCTCCTGCCTGCCTGTTATGTCTCTTGTGCCCTCCTTCCTCCAGCACAGCACTCCACCATCTCTGTGCATCTAGAGCAGAGACAATACATATGTACCAGCAGGAGACACAATTTTCTACACTCTGGGTCCTAGTGGCACCCCCCGCAGTCTGGCACCTGAGGCAACCGCCTCATTTCGCCTCATGGTAAGGCCAGCCCTGCCCAGGAAGTAACCCTGAGAGGATGGGTAGGGGTGAGGGTGCTTCCTTTGCTGCCTGGGGAAAGTGAAAGTGGTTTTGGAGTCAGCAGCAGGAGGGGAGCTGCCTCTGTCCCCTTGCCCAGCAAGAAAAACCTGTGCAGCTGTTACTGAGCTCATATCTGCATCATCATTCCAGGCACTCTGTCTGCTTGGGCCACCCCACCAAGCAGGAGATCGACAGTCCTGCGACACTGGGGACAGCGCTGGGGTCAGCCGCTAGCAGGGAAGGAAAATGGCAGATGACAGCAGGGAAGAGGGAGACATACAGCAGGGAGCCCAGGAGTGGGAGGACCAAAATGTCCAATTTTTGTGCCTGAACCATTTCCAGGAGCTGAGGGTGATTGGAGCACCTAGATCGAGCTAAATCAAATTAAATCCACTTTAATTCTGATTAAGAACATCCACACAGGGGTTTAATGTGGTTTAACTAGTCCACTTAAACCCCCAGAGCTTCCCAGCTTCTGATCAGGGTCAGCTGAAAATTTTACATCAATATTTTTTTTGATAGAATACTAGATTTTTGACTAAAGAAGTGTGTGTGTGTGTGTGTGTGTGTGTGTGTGTGTGTGTGTGTGTGTGTGTGGGTGTGTGTGTGTGTAAAGGTTCTGATTCCCTTGGACATTTTCAAATGTTCATTGAAAATGCTGCCCCCCCCCCCCCCCGCCATATTTTTTGGAAGTTTTCAGCTGACAATCCCCCCACCCCACCCACACACACTTTTCAGGTTTTCAGTTTTTTAATGAAAAGTTACAATTTTCGTGTTGAAAGTATCAGTGGAAATTCATCTCAGGGAAAAAAACCATCTTCTACCTGCCCCAGAGTGCACCAGAGTCCTCACTGGTGGAATCTGCCATCCTCCCTCCTGCCCTTTGCTCTACACAAGGCCCCTGTGACCTTCTAGGGGTTAACGGGCATTGACCTGAAGGGCTGGGAGAGCTTTCCCCCTCTGGCTGGGAGGATGCTGTGATACCCAGTGACACTTTGGAGGAGCCTTGAACTTCTGTTCTGGGGGCAGACACAGATCGGGGAAGGTGCACATGTGGGCCCAGTGGGATGTGCGCTCTCCTTGATGTGTGCTGGCCAGACCCCAGATCGATGGATACAGAGATCCCAGCGCTCCTGCTGGCTGAGTCTCAGAGACAGGCGAGGTCCTGCAGGAGCCTCACTGGAGGGTTCAGATGTTTCATCTCCCCATTCCCTTTGCCATAATGGCAACCCAGAGACATGGAACCACCCCAGAGGAGGGTGACCGGGAGGGACGGGGCAGCAGGAGGCTGAGCAGGGCCAGGGTCAGATCCTGCCTATGAATGAACCCCTGGTTCTGAAGGGTCTCAGCTTTCTGAAACACTTCCCCCTGCAAGTGGCCGGGTTTGGAGGACACTGAACTGCTGCAGGGCTCCCTGTGTGACAACCTCCCTCTAGCAGTCTCCCTTCCCAGTAGGGATCTAGTCACTGGGGCAACACTCCCATCAGCCTCGGGTGGGGTGTGTCTGGATCACACCCAGAACAGCACAGCCAGCCAGTTATAAACCAGCCTCTGACCCTGGAGGAGCTGGATCAGTTCAACGTGTAACCCCCACTAGCCCAGCGTGGCTCTCTGGGCTCCTGTAGTGAGGAGAACAGGAAATAGGTTTCTGAGGTGGTTACAGACAAAAAGCTAGCAGCAATCTGTCTTTAGCCAGGTGGTAGTGACCCCTGCATTTTCCTCTATAGGGCCTAGGTCCAATCCCACCATCCCACCCAACCAGGGTTACCCAAATGATAAGCAGATAAGAACTGTTAACCGAGCTTATTCCATAGCTCGAGTAGCAGAGGCCTGTGCTGTCTGTGGTATTGAAGATGCTGGGTTCAAACCCTACTGATGATCTCAGTAGGAGCACAGATACACTTGGGTGTAATCACAACACTGCCTCCTTAAACGTCATTGGTGCTGTTCTACCCTACGCCTCCTGTCCCACATTCAAGCCCCTTGCATTACTTTGCACTGAATCTTAGACCCCTGAACTGCTGTTTTCTGTGCTTGGGACAGGGGGGCAGCTTGGGCTGGGGTGACGGGATGGGAGTGTGGAGCAGCTCCATGGGCAGGGGAGTATCAGTATTCAGGGCTGACCTGCAATGGGCCTCCCAAGCGATGCACAGGAGGCCCATCGCTGTATGAGCTCCTCACTGCTCACCGTGTCTCCTCAGGTAACCGAACACCTGCCCTGGGTCCTGGCCAGATCATACCTCTGCTGCACTACAGAGGTTAATGTGTGACAGACGCCCTGGTGCTTTCACTTTCCAATCCCCCATTTCCCTGTCTGCCCAGAACATTCATTCAGTTCCTTGGGTGCTCTGTGTGATGCCAGGACCCCAGGCTAACTGCATGGCATCACCTGGAACACACTGAATCATTAAGGTAGGTCCCTCCCCGTTATTACCCCCTTTCCTTCACTCTCAGGGGTGCTCACACTCCTGCCCCCTGGAGCACGTCCCCCCTGCCATGGCCTGTTCCTGTAAATGGAAGATGCCTCCCTGGTTGTTATTATTACATGTATTACAGTAGCACCTAGAGGCCCCAGCTGAGATCTGGGCCCCCATTGTGCCAGATGCTACACAGACCCTGACTGAGATGAGGGTCCCATTGTGCCAGGTGCTGCACATACAAACTTTGAGAGACCATCCCTGCCCCAAAGAGCTCTGTCTGGCAAGAGCTCTGTCAGTGTGCTGGGCTCAGACCCTTTCAAGTTTTGTCTCCTTGGGACATTAAGTTGTGTTAGAACATGTGTTAACCCAGCCCAGGATGCTGAACACACAGGCCTGGTCTGTGCTGGAGGGATGTGTGGTGTTAGGTAACGTATTAACTGTCAGATCTAGTAGTTCATCAAGTCATCAGCTCACGCTATGCCAACAATGGCAGCCTTGAATATTGGCCTGTCGTCTCGAGCACCTCTGCGCTTTCTCCCACGCTGCCGCCGTGCACGGGAACAGCTCCCTGTCAGTGTTCACAAAGCCACCACCTTCCCCTCCTCGAAATCCCTCCTTGGAGCTACCTCTGCCATGGGGCCTATTGAGTGCTGCTGCCTGGCGCTGGCTAGGCTAGCGACCAGCTGGGACTCTGCTTCCCTGCTATGCTCCCTCTTCTGTCTTGTTATCTCATCCTCCCAGCCCATCATCACCGAGGGGGTTTGTCTGTTTCACCCACTGGCTGTGTCCTGACATTTAGAGTCAGACGGTGAGTACTCTGGGGCAGGGACTGTCATTGTTATATGTCTATACAGCACCTGGCACAGCGGGGCCCTGACCCAGTTGGGGTTCCTCGTCAATACCGTAATGCAAATCATAGACAACAGTGTAACGGTACCTCCCATAAGGCTTTATGGAAATATGCTTAGAATGTGTTTTATGCTACATATGCCATGTAACATATCTCTGTAAAGGTTATGATCTACTGAATGTATTAATCCTATTTGTATGCATGTATCATTTTTGTATTCGAAGTTATGAATGTTATGATTGTTGGCTGTGTAGTGGCTTGATTTCTAAATAACCTTAGTAGAGCATTTGGTCAGTTCCTGGAGAAAGGAATGTTGAAATTAAGTACCTAATCAAGAAACACTTAAAGGACAATGGATCTTGGAATGCTCCAATCCACATAGGAAGCCTACTTGAGGATGTTCAAGGTAGCATGTAAACAATGCATGCTACCTGTAAAAACTGTGAGTCATGCATGGACATGTGACTTGCCCAGGTGACTCCTAAACTCCACCTTGGAGCTGGACTTTGCATAGGAGTGAGGAGGGGGTCTCCACCCAGAAGAGAAAGTCTATTTAAACCCCTGGGAGACCCCTCCATTTGGTCTTCAGCTGGCTAAAGAAAGAGCCTCTCCACCCCCCAGGATACTTGAAAGAAACTGGAACAAAGGAGAGTATGCACGGGGTGTGAGTGACTGCTGGACTCAGGCTAAAAGGAGATTAGTCTGTAAAAGGGAGCATTCTGGAACTGGTGAGGATCTTATCTGTATTCAGTATGATTAGACATAGATTTGCGCATTTTATTTTAGTTTGCTTGGTGACTTACTTTGTTCTGTCTGTTACTGCTTGGAACCACTTAAATCCTACTTTCTGTATTTAATAAAATCACTTTTTACTTATTAATTAACTCAAAGTATGTATTAATACCTGGGGGAGCAAACAGTCGTGCATATCTCTCTATCAGTGTTATAGAGGGCGAACAATTTATGAGTTTACCCTGTATAAGCTTTATACAGGGTAAAATGGATTTATTTGGGTTTAGACCCCATTGGGAGTTGGGCATCTGAGTGTTAAAGACAGGAACACTTCTGTGAGCTGTTTTCAGGTAAACCTGCTGCTTTTGGGCAAGTAATTCAGACCCTGGGTCTTTGTTGGAACAGACGGGTGTGTCTGGCTCAGCAAGACAGGATGCTGGGGCCCCGAGCTGGCAGGGAAAGCAGGGGTAAAAGTAGTCTTGGCACATCGGGTGGCAGCTCCCAGGGGGGGTTCCGTGATCCAACCCGTCACAAACAGCAATACCTAGCCTGGTGTGACGAGCACTGTGCTGAACACGGTTTTTCTCTTGGTGTGGAAAAGGACGGCTGTGGTCAGCATTGTGTCAGCTGGCCACAGTGACCCCTGGCAGTCACTCTAGTGTTATTATTGTGGTGGCACCTGGGGCCCAGTCCTGGAGCAAGGGGACCAGTGTGCTGGGTGCTGCACAGATACAGAACAGAGACAGTCTCTGCCCCAAAGAGCTCACAGCCCAAGGGTAAGACTATAGGGTTATCCACGACCAGCTGACACCATGTTACACATGACGTGTCGTGTCTACACTGAGGATGAAGTCTTGTCCCTGTAGAGACCAATGGAACACTCCCATTGATTTCAGTAGGGCCAGGATTTCACCCTGAATGGTTAGTGTTGTTAACACACGCTCTAGCACCAGGCAGTTGTCCTGTGCAGAGAGGCCATAAGGGCCCTGGCTGGGCTACACTCATCTGGGGAGAGCTGGATTTGCTGATCAGAAGCCGGGAAGCTCTGGGGGTTGCTGTGTGTTGGTTTCTATTGTGGGTCTGGAGCTCACAGACTGTTCATCTGCAGGAAGACTGTGCTGGCTGGTGGGTAACATCTTCATAGCCACTCAAGTGATTTAGGAGCTTTGGACTGGAGTCACAGCATTGCAGGGCCTGACTCCCAGGTGCCCTGTCACCTAGTGGACTTCACAGCCCCGAGTTGGCATGCAGGCTCCCCGTACAATGTCTAGGCAGAGCTGGGCACCTACCAAAGGGCCCCTCAGAAGCCAGCACGCTGAAGAACATCCAGGTCACCGACAAAGGGAAATATGCCTGCCAGGTTGATGTCTCAGACTGGCATGGAGAAGCCTACATTGAACTGGATATTACAGGTCAGTTAAACAGCTTCTTGGTTTACACCAAGGTAATCATGAATCTTCTACTGTCTGGAAATGGGAGACTGAGAGAGGCCAAATCCATCCCAGGGCCAACTACAGTGAAGTCAGTAGGATTGTAACAGGGGTGATTTGGGAGCTGGGTGTCCCAGTGATTAAAGCAGCAGGATTATTTACTGAGTCAAATCCCCATGGGAAATGACTCAGTAAATGAGCCCAGACCTGCCACAAAATATGAATAAATGTGTCACTCATTCCTGAGGGCCTGTTCTACAGTTGGGGCCTGAATCAAGTGAAATCTGGCACGTGATTCCACCTCTCTCTTAAATGACTCTGTCTCTGAAAGAACCCCCCCACAGAGCCGCCCGCTGGGGCGTGTGTGTGTGTGTGTTTGTCCCAGCCCCCTTTTTGAGTGGGCCCCCAAACTAAGTGGCGTTGCACACTTGTGCACAGGGTCGCAACGCCTCTCCCATTTGGCCCGGCCTCCCCCCTCCCTCATGATAGGGCGGGCGACTAGGGTCAGTCGTGTTGTGACCTCGCACGTGGGATTGTTGCGCTGCTCACTCAGGTTTGGCCCAGCTGTCCCTCCATCATGAGCTATGGCTGCATCAAACCAGACTGGCACTGCTAGCCCGCACACCACTTCACAAAGCCTGGAGTCAAGATCCAGGTTCAGCCCCACGGGACAGGAACCAGCAGTAATGTGGGGTGGGCTCACTCTCCAAACTCCACCACCACTGGGCAGGGGTGGCTCCAGCGCTGTGAGGGCGGCAGTCAGGCCGCTATCGGCGGCATGCCTGTGGGAGGTCCGCCGGTCCTGCGGCTTCAGCGGCGGGTACGCCAAACCCACGATACCGGCGGACCTCCCGCAGGCGCGCCGCCGAAGGCTGCCTGACTGCCGTGGTTGGGGCGGCAAAATACATAGAGCCGCCCCTGCCACTGGGGCCTCCCCTCAAGGTGTTTTTGCACCCTGGGTAATTTCTTTGGAATGGGGAGTGGCTAAAATTCAGATTCAGTTCCAGGCCCCAAAAAATCTCTCCACAGCCCTGCCCCCTCCTACCTCCTGCTGCTCCTTGAGACGTTGGGAATCAAGAACCTTCCTCTTACTTCTCTGCTGCCCTCTGGCTCCATGTATGGGTCCCCAGGCAGTGAGGACTCCCTGCCCCACTTCCTGCTGCCTCCCCATAAGCCCCTGCCAGCATCAGGAAGTTCATCAGTTCTCCCCTGTGAGTCTGGGATGCTCATCAGCGTCCCCGTTTAGGAATTGTGTGGGTCACTTCCTATTATGAGCCTTGTGGGGCTCTTTGAGAACATCCCAAATTCACCCCCCCTCGTGAGGCTTGGTAGGAGCAATTCAGAGCAGAGTCCCCCCACCTCACCCGCTTTAGCCTCCAGAGTGTTAAGAGACTCCTAAGAGCATGGAGAGAAAAAAGCACTGTGAGGAACACAATATATAGTTATGTAATTAATCATGCGTATGCACCAGGGGACAGAGTTAGGGGTGCACGGGCAACCTTCATTCTCGTATTTTCTAACTTTTGCATGCTTGACTTTGTACCCTAAGTATTCTTTTAACATAGATTGTTTTTCTCCACATGTTTATGTATTTCTAGCTTCATATAGAATTCTCTACAGTGCAGAGTGGGAAGTGTGTCCCTAGGGGCATTTTATAGGCAACTATCTGACACACAGAATATGTGTATTGCTCTCTCCTGACAGCTCCCTATAGATTCCTTCCTAGCAACCCTGTTATTGGAGTCATTGGAGCAGATGTTATCCTTCCATGCCAGCTGTCAGTCACTAAGTTAACTGGAAACTTCAAAGTGCAGTGGAAGCTGTTTAGACTGTCAGTATTAATCCATGAGGTCTCCTATAATGGAGGAAACTAGACAGAAACCCAAGGGGAGAGACATCAGGGTCGAACGGAGCTGTCCATCACTGAAATGACTCAGGGAAACTTGTCACTGAAACTCAAGCATGTCCAGATCTCTTTTTGCAGTCTGGATTCTGGGAGCTGGTATGATGAGACGGTAATTGAACTGGATGTGACAGGTTAGTGAACCAGCTTCTTGGTTTATGACAAATAAATGCTAAATTTTCTAATGCCCGCTAGATATGTCAATGTCTGGAAAAAGACCTGAAACTTCTGGGAAGAAAGCATTCTTTTTCCTTTTTTTTTTTTTTCTGATACCCAGTATGGAAAAATTGGAAATTTGGGGGGAATTGAAAAGGAACTGTTATAGGAAATATTTTCTCTCCGAATGAACAGTGAAAGAGGAAGGAAAGAAGGAAAAACTTGAGCTACGCTACCATTTCCAAGTATATATAAGTAACTGTCTAAGTTATATTTTACGGTTCATAGGACAGCTAGTTTTGTCTACAGTTATGACAGTTTCTGTATGTATGATGATAATGCACTATTAAATAGGCTGGTATTACTATGAAGTTTGGATACATAGCCGAATTCACTGTTGGGTCTCAAAAATTGTGCTCTAATTACATTAGAGCAATATTCATTTTCTGAGCTTTTTCTCTAGAAACTTTTTCTGACGTACCTACATGGTAATGTCAGGTCAGGTCTATTTACATACCATATTTTAGACCAATGGAACAAACCTTCCTGTTCGTTTACAACAATATTGATACTTTCTATTTGCAATATTTTATATTTTTTCTATTTACCAATAGGCAAAAAAAGACACAGTAGAACCTTAGTATACAACGGCAGCTGCATCCTTAATACTAGGTATATTTCACTTTCTGATTTGTATCAAAGCTAAAGAATTTTTACTTATTTATTTCATACATATGTCATAGAATCATAGAAACATAGAATATTAGGGTTGGAAGAGTCCTCAAGAGGCCATCTAGTCCAATTCCCTGCTCAAAGCAGGACCAACAGCAACTAAATCATCCCAGCCGGGCCTTGAAAACCTCTAAGGATGGAGATTCCACCACCTCCATAGGTAACCCATTTCAGTGCTTCACCACCATGCTAGTGAAATAGTGTTTCCTAATATCCAACCTAGTCCTCCCCCACTGCAATTTGAGACCATTGCTTCTTGTACTGTAATCTGCCACCGCTGAAAACAGCCTAGCTCCATTCTCTTTGGAACCCCCCTTCAGGTAGTTGAAGGCTGCTATCAAATCCCCCCTCACTCTTCTCTTCTCCAAACTAAATAACCCCAGTTCCCTCAGCCTCTCCTCGTAAGTCATGTGCCCCAGCACCACAATAGTTTCCGTTGCCTTCCGCTGGACTCTCTCCAATTTGTCCAGATCCCTTTTGTAGTGGGGGGACCAAAACTGCACGCAATACTTCATGTGTGGCCTCACCAATGCCGAATAGAGGGGAATAATCACTTCCCTCGATCTGCTGGCAATGCTCCTACTAATACAGCCCAATATGTCATTAGCCTTCTTGGCAACAAGGGCACACTGCTGACTCATATTCAGCTTCTCGTCCACTGTAATCCCAAGGTCCTTTTCTGCAGAACTGCTGCTTAGCCAGTCAGTCCGCAGCCTGTAGCGGTGCATGGGATTGTTTCTTCCTAAGTGCAGGACTCTGCACTTGTCCTTGTTGAACCTCATCAGATTTATTTTGGCCCAAACCTCCTATTTGTCTAGGCCCAAACTGGCTCTTGGTGTTTCTCTTCACAATGTTTAACACACTAAGGGACGAAGGCAATGGTGACAGGTCCAGGGGCCAAGTTACATGTCTGAGGTTGGGTCTAAGTGGTTCTGAGTGGGTCAAAGGGCATCTAGCTGGTGTCACTGCCATGGCTAGGGTGGGGAGGAGTGGTCAAAAATTTCCCATCAGAACTTTTGTTTCTGACAAACAATATCTGTGTAATAACAAGATTTTGTTAGAAAACAAAACAGTTTTCAGGTGAAATTTTCAGGTTTTGTTTTCCAAAAAAAAGGGAGGAGATTGGGGTTTTTCATTTTTTTTCAATTAAACCTGAAATTTTCTGCTGAAAAAACCTCCAAACCAGAACTATTTTCCAAGCAGCTGTATGGATGGACCCTGAATGAGGATGTAAGTTACAGAGGGATCATTTTAAAGGTTCATTGTGCTATTAGACGTAGTGTTGTTATTTGTATCACCATAGCGCTTACATGGGGATCACTGCAGGAGCCGGATGTATCTCTTGACCCTGAATTAACTTTGTAGCGGCACCCAGGCTGTATTCACCTAAACTCCCTGGTGCGTGTGGTCCAAGTGCTTGTCTTTGACATGGCCAGTTTCTTAGGGGTTTGGAACCTACATTCAACCTTTCTGACCAAGGACAAGGAGGATTTTAAAGACATAATTTCTGACTTTGTGTTAGTGAGTTTGTGCAAAGCACCGCACATCAGTGGTTCCGAGGAGGAAACTGCCTTTTGTTTGTTACACTGGCAGGTGGTCCGTTATTTCATTCTTTCCCATTCCAGAGATGACGGCCCTGATTCTGTGCAAGCGGAATTTTCCAAGCTGAAAGCCAGTTGTGTCCCCTTCTGGCACACAAAGACCTTCCCGGGGTGGTTATCTCATGTGTTTGATGGAGTCCTTATATTGGGTTTTGGTCTGGGGTTAATTTCCCCACTGAAGACGCAGTTTTGCATCTGCTACAGATTTGGGGCCAGATTTTTAAAGGTATTTAGGTGCCATGTGGGATGTTCAAAAGCACCGGGGTGCCTAAAACCCACTGAAATAAGCCCTTGGTCTAAGGCTGGGCTCAGTCACTATGGCCCAGATCCCACCCTGCTGGGTTCCAGGCCAGCAGCACAGAGCTCCTCTAAAGCCAGCAGATCTGGCCACTGGAGGATTCCATCTCTCTAGTGTAGCCTGCATGATGCAGAGCCACCTTAGCAGCCCTTGTGCCACCTTCTTCCCAATAGTTGGTGCAAGGGCTGTGACTGGAGAAGGGGAGAGGCTAGGGCTGCCTTATGCCCTGGAGATCCCCAGTTACTGAAATGTTCCCTTTGAGCTAATAGCAGCCAGCACAACTTACAGCAGCCCCCACACTGCTCTACATTGTATCAAGATGGCCCCAGGATTGGGGGATTACATAGGTGGCTTAACACCCCCTTGGCAAGTCCCCTTCCTGAGTCACACACACATCACTCCTTGCCCCCAGCTCAGGATCTGGGCCTATTGCTCTAAAAAAATATAGATTTGAGTCTGCTCTGACTTTCATGGGTGTAAATCAGGAAAAACAAAATTAAAGCCTCTTGGGGAGGTGCATTATCTACTATGCCAATGGGAGAACCCCTCCTGTCAGCCAGGTAGAGTCTGCACTGTAGCACTACAGCAGCGCTGCTCCAGCCCTGCAGCTGCACTGTTTCCAAATGTTGACATGCCCTAAAGATGTGAATTAAAAGTGGATTAGCTAAACTGCATTAA
Source organism: Platysternon megacephalum (assembly GCA_003942145.1). Taxonomy (NCBI): domain Eukaryota; kingdom Metazoa; phylum Chordata; order Testudines; family Platysternidae; genus Platysternon; species Platysternon megacephalum. Next base: position 97,050 of record QXTE01000459.1, read on the forward strand.
ACCGCTGTGTCGATACTCTCATTAAGGGTAGGTCTACATTTAAAACACTGACAGGTGGTAGCTATGTCAGCGGGAGAAGCTCTCCCATCGACGTAGCACTGTCTACAAAGGGATGTTAAGGTCATTATAATTACCTGGCTCCAGGGTATGGAATTTTCACACCTGTGTGACATAGACAGACAGACATAGGTCTGTTGTGTAGACCAGACCTCAGAGTTAAATCAGTTTAGCTTAATTCACTGAGTGAATTCCCAGAAGAATTCTATCTTGGTGGAAAGTGTCAGGAAGATTGGATAACTTTACGGGGGAGATGGGTATGTAAAAATTGTGTCTATAGTGGAAATCTATCTTCAGTCTAAATTTTGTTCCAGCCACTGCAACTTCATTATACAGCATAATATCATCCCAAAATATGGTTATTAGTGAGATATCCATGTTATCTATCTTTTATTATAGAGGAAAATACTGAAATTAGCAATGAGATTCTTGTTATTTTGCCTTCGAGGAAAAGCTGCCAATAAGGAAAGTGTTAGAGAGGATGGATGGTGTTTTCTTGTTTTTAACATCTGCATCAAATTCCCCAGAAACACTGTGCTATTCAACTATTGTATTGGACAAAAGTCACAAGCAAAAAACAAATAAGAAATGAAAACATTTTATTGCAAAACATGTAATGAAGACAGCATGACAATGTACGTTTAAAAAAAACAAAATTTTTTACATCAAAATACATTCATGAAAACCTTGATTTCAGTTACATCAGTATAAAATCAGCATCAGTGTCATGTTATATTTACTCCTCTTTAATTGAACAAATTCTCATTGTTGTTTCTTTGTGAGAATTTTTAAAGAATGGATAAACCTCTCCTGAGAATGAACAATCATTAAATGTGAACAACACAGACATGTCAGTTACACTGAAAAAGGTCACCCGCCCCTCTTTGTAATTCAGGTAAACTCCAATTTTCTTGGGCTTTTTCTGCACTGTGACCCGGGTCCATGGGTCTGTTTTTGCCCAATAATCTCTCGCACTCAGACCCAGAGCCCAGAATCCCTCTTTAGGGGACAAGGAAAGTTTTCCTTTTCTCTGTATTGATTTTCTGGCCACCCCCAGGTCCCAGTCAGTGCTGCTCACAATCTCCACCTCCCAGTAGTGCTTTCCAGAGGAGAATCCTTCAGAGCCCAACACACAGACGGTCGAATCGAACCTCTCTGGGTTTGGTGGAACCTTTTGAGGTTGGGCTTCATGTGTAAAACTCTTCTTGTCATCAGAAATGGAGAGGTTGGGGTGGGCCGTGACTCCATGAAGAGTGATGTCATCTACAGGAAGAGAGTTTTCTTTTTGAGAACCACTCTTATAATGCCAGTATAAACTGGAATAGGAGTGAAATATACACTATGAGCCTTCTCCTGCCGCCTCTCCTCATGCAAAGCTCCCACTGATTTCAATGGGAGTTTTGCCTGAGTAAGGACTGCAGGACTTGACCAGTGCTGCACATTGGCCAATTCAATGTTGCATTGAACTCTGTCGGAAATGAGACTTGCGTGATATTTGCACAAAAATGAAAGTGATCCTGAACTGTTTATCACATTAGTAATCAAATTGGGCCAGATTCTGAGCTCAGTTATACAAGTGTGAATCCAGAGTAACTTCACTTAAACTAATGGCCAGGAAAGTACACCATCACCATCATAACTGAGAGCTGAATCAGACCACTATGTGTCTAGTATTATGGGATGTTTTGTGTGGGACGAATGGCAAAAATATGTTTCCTATGACAGCTAACTAAGATGAGAAGTTCATCATAAAACACAGAATTGGATTATTAAGATCTCAAACACTGGTCATGTCAGCATACCCCTATTACTATCATTGTAAATAAATACAATGCACATAAATAATAAAACATTATAATTATTCATTAAAATAAAGATTTACCTAATAATTAGACCTGGAATTAGGACCCCTAGGTTCTGTTCCCAGCTCTGCTGCTGTGTGACATTGGTCAGGTTATATAAGCTCTCTGATAGCTGGTTTACTCCTCAGTAAGCTCAATATAGTGCCAACCTAATCAGGTGTTTTATAATTGCTTGTAAAGAGCTCTCAGATGGTCAGCAGAAAACTGCTGTAACAAGCAAATTATTATCTGCACTATCCTTACTGTTAGATAACCATCACTGTGTCCTTCCTCACCTCAGCATCATTTTAATCTTCTCCCTCTATAATTATTATAATCAGCAACATCACAGTCAGTCTCCGTTATCACTAGAGCCAATGATCCCACCACTGTCTTCATCATGTTGCCCTCATAAACCTCATCGACTCACTCCTGACCATGCCTGTCACCACTGCAGTCCCCTTCGTGGTCCCACAACCACTGCATTATGATTCTTATCACAGTCCCCATTCCTGCCACCACATCATCTGCGCCTTCACTGTGGCCGAAATCCCAAAGTTCCTCCTTAGGCACTTTTTAAAACCCCGCTCCAAGTAAACACTGAGTCCCAGCTCCTCAAAGGTATTTAGGTGCCTAACTCCCATTGGGATCATTACCTTGGAGGAGCTGGGCTGAAATGACTTGGGAACGCAGGTCTGTCAGAGGGTAGCTGGCCCTCTGAAGGGGTCAGGGGCCCAGCCTTCCCCTGACAGGCTTCACAAGGGGGCATGAGGAAGCTCAAGTTTACCTGGGAGTAGTTACCTCATTGAGTAACTGGGGGAAGGGAATTACACAGGAAAGCACCGGGTACTGATAAAAGGTTAAGGGCCTCAGTGAGAGGGGGAGCTCCTGGGGAGAAAGGCAGCAGCCAGAGAGGCAGAGGAATTGCAGAGAGAGGATCCCTCCAGCACACTGGGGAGAAGCTGCTTGAGAATCCAACATGCCAAAGAGAGAAGCAGAGCAAGAGGGTGGGGAAGCCTCCAGAGCAGGAGAGGTAGGAGGCAGCTCAGGGAGCCACAAGGGAGAGAGAAGGACTGGTTCTAGGTGTTCTAAACAAGGACCCTGAGATGGAACCCAGTGGAGTGGGTGGGCCTGGGTTCCCCTACCTACTCCAGCCAAGGAATTTGGAGAATGCAGCTCCAAAACATGGAGATCTAGGGCTCTCTACCCACTAGAGTCAAGGAACTTCCAATTCCCCATGATCCTGAAGGGGACTGAGGCTATTAAGGACCCAGCGAAAGGGCTAGACAATGAACTTGACAAATACAGAATTGAGGGTGGAGGCATAAGGGGGATGGAGTCAGGTGGTGTATCTCTCCATCCTGCCATAGTGGGGTGCTAACAGATATAGGCCCCATTTACAAGGCCCCATTGAGTTGCTATGAGATTTGTGCTCTGCAATCACTTAGAGGTTTTTGAAAATCACACCATCAGTCGTCACTCAGGGAAATCTCTCACTGGGGGCTGATTCCGAACTGACGGTTGTAATTCAGGAGTAACTCCATGCAAGTCAGTGGAGTTACAATGGTGTGAAATTGATGTAAATAAAGTCAGAATCAGACCTTGAAATTAGTTTAGAAGCTGGGAAGGACCTTAGGAGCTGTGTCTCTGATAAGAACAGGTTGTGTTTCTAGTTTGATTATAGCATCAAACCTGCTGATTTCTTTAATAATGGAATAGATTCTAATGTATTGAGGTTCTCACACTGCATCTATCACCATAGTATTAGCACCTCTATCCATGTGCTATGTATTCTGTTACCTGAATTGTTCCGAGCCCTTCTCCATTCTGAAACGAAAGTAAGAAAACAACAGACATTGAATTAAGAGAAGCATGGACTGCAAATTTCCTTCCTCCCACAGCAGGGAAGTTCCAGACTGAGGACAAGTGAGGATGCCAGAAGCATTAGGGGGTGATTCCTTTTGCTGGAGTTAATATAGACAAAAATGGCACTTGAATGGTTATACTCTCTCTCTCTCTCTCTGTCACACACATGTGGGCTATTCTGAGCTAAGATTAGAAACCGGGGCAGGAGTCCTGATCTGTCTGAGCTCTGCTCTGTCTGTCTTGAACCTCCAGTCAGTGAGTCACCTCCCCATGTTACCTGCTCTCATTGGCTTTGATCTAACTCCCTCTTACACATTCCCCTCTCACTCAAACAAAAAATGAACCTTCCCATTAACACACACAGTGTTTCCAGCCACCAGAGGCTGTATTCACAGCAACCCAGCTCGTACTAGGCAGGACATAGAAGGACAATTCCCTCCAATGTGTGTCTACATTGCAGTGGGGAGGTGTAATACCCCGCATGGGTAGACATACATGTGCCAGCTCTGTTTGAGTTAGTGCACTAACAATAGCAGAGTGACCACGCTGGCTAGGGTTAGCCACATGAGTCCAATCCACCTGACCCCTGGGTACGTGTTCAGGCAGCTAGTCTGAGCAGCTACTTGTCTCACTGCACTTACACTGCTATTTTTAGCATGGTAGCTCGAGCAGAGCTGGCAGGTGTCTGTCTGCTTGCACTGGGAATTACACATCCCAGCTGCTGTGCAGACATACTCTAAATCAGTGACACTCCAGCTATGGCTACTGAGGTGTTTTGGACCCCATATGTGGCTGTCAAGGAGACAGTGGGTCTGTCCCACCCCTCAGGCTGAGACAGACAACAGGGATCAGGCCACATCTCCCATGCTGCCTTGGATGTGTGAGCAGTGTCGGGAGATGCAATGTGTCTGCCTGTAGCTGATGTATTCCCTGCTACGGATGGGAAAGAAAATGGACTGTCAGGATCCACTTCTCCATCAGAAGCAGCCAGGGAGATGGAGGAGAAACAGGAGAAATTGCACCTCACTTCAAATATCCAAGCAATGGGAGTGGGGACACCAGCAAGGGTGTACATAGGTCTTCACTCACCTAATTCCTTCCTCATTTCATCTGGAAAAAAAAACAAGTATTACAGACTTTTAAACTCCCGTTCAGTGTTTTTCTTGGTACCATGTGTCATAAACATACAGCTAAGGGTAGCATAAAATCCCTCTTTTACCTGTAAAGGGTTGTGACGTTATGAGTGTAATATAATATTTCATGAAAGGTGACAGGGCCAGAATAAGTGACCTCAGCTGGCTCCCACGGGCAGCACCGTCACAAGGGTTAAGAAGCTCAGGTAAACTAGCTGACACCTGACCAAAAGGACCAATAAGGGGACAAGATACTTTCAAATCGGGGGAGGGGGAGGCTTTGTCTGTCTGTTCTATGTGCTTGCCGGAGACAGATCAAGAAGGCAAGCAATCCAACTCAATTAGAATTAGTAAGTAGTAATAAGGGAATGTGTTAACTTACTTTTATTTTGGCTTGTGATTTTTCTTGTCTAGAGGGAGGTTTATCCCTGGATTTGTAACTTTAAGGTTTTGCCTAGAGGGGAGATCCTCTATGTTCTTGAGTCTTTTGTTATTCTGTAAAGTACTTACCATCCTGATTTTACAGAGGTGATTCTTTTACCTTTTCTTTAATTAAAATTCTTCTTTTAAGAACCTGATTAATTTTTCATTGTTTTAAGATCCAAGGGTTTTGTTCAATATCTTCATTAATGATCTGGAGGATGGCGTGGACTGCACTCTCAGCAAATTTGCAGATGACACTAAACTGGGAGGAGTGGTAGATACGCTGGAGGGTAGGCATAGGATACAGAGGGACCTAGACAAATTAGAGGATTGGGCCAAAAGAAACCTGATGAGGTTCAACAAGGACAAGTGCAGAGTCCTGCACTTAGGACAGAAGAATCCCATGCACTGTTACAGACTAGGGACCGAGTGGCTAGGCAGCAGTTCTGCAGAAAAGGACCTAGGGGTTACGGTGGACGAGAAGCTGGATATGAGTCAACAGTGTGCCCTTGTTGCCAAGAAGGCTAACGGCATTTTGGGCTGTATAAGTAGGGGCATTGCCAGCAGATCGAGGGACGTGATCGTTCCCCTCTATTCGACATTGGTGAGGCCTCACCTGGAGTACTGTGTCCAGTTTTGGGCCCCACACTACAAGAAGGATGTGGAAAAATTGGAAAGAGTCCAGCGGAGGGCAACAAAAATGATTAGGGGGCTGGAGCACATGAGTTATGAGGAGAGGCTGAGGGAACTGGGATTGTTTAGTCTGCAGAAGAGAAGAATGAGGGGGGATTTGATAGCTGCTTTCAACTACCTGAAAGGGGGTTCCAAAGAGGATGGATCTAGACTGTTCACAGTGGTACCAGATGACAGAACAAGGAGTAATGGTCTCAAGTTGCAGTGGGGGAGGTTTAGATTGGATATTAGGAAAAACTTTTTCACTAGGAGGGTGGTGAAGCACTGGAATGGGTTACCTAGGGAGGTGGTGGAATCTCCTTCCTTAGAGGTTTTTAAGGTCAGGCTTGACAAAGCCCTGGCTGGGATGATTTAGTTGGGATTAGGTCCTGCTTTGAGCAGGGGGTTGGACTAGATGACCTCCTGATGTCCCTTCCAACCCTGATATTCTATGATTCTATGATTCTATGAAGGGTTTGGGTCTGTGTTCACCTGTACCAATGTGTGAGGATATTCTTCTCAAGCCTTCCCAGTAAAGGGGGTGTAGGGGTTTGGGGGGATTATTTTCAAGCCTGCCCAGAAAAGGGGGTGTAGGGGCTTGGGGGGATATTTGGGGAAGGTAGGGCTCCAAGTGGCCCTCCCTAAATGTTTGTTTAAATCACTTGGTGGTGGCAGCGTTTACCTAATCCAAGGTACAAGGGAGAATTTGTGCCTTGGGGATTTTAACCTAAACTGGTAGAAATAATCTTAGGGAGTCTTCATGCGGGTCCCCACGTCTGTACCCTAAAGTTCAGAGTGGGAAGGGGACCCTGACACCATGCATCAAAGATTACCCAGTAAATGAATTAAATTGTTCAAAATCCATGATGACTTAAATTTAAAAAGAGCTAGAGAAATTGATAGCCAGATAGCTGGAAGAATTTACTGTGATGATGGTTTATGGTTTGGGTGATTAATCTCACAGATATTTATGTGGAATGGGGAAAACTGTGGAGTTTGAGGGGCTTTGAGATCCAGGTAAGGGACTGCAGCTCTGCAGAGCTGGCTGAGCCCTTCTTCCACATACAGGGAAAGGAATCTCAGATGCTCTGCAGAGGATATGGGTGCCCCATTGGCGGGGGGGCAGCCACTGTCCTCTCCCTATCCCTGTGCTGAAGATATTCTCTGTTTCATCACCAGTACCAAGGATGTTGATGGCAATCACGTTGGCCCCAATGCTGAAGAAGTTGAAGGGCCTGGAATAGCAGATGGTATCGATAGTCCTGCTGACTCCTGAGGTAGTGCTGAGGTCGGCATGACAAACAAAAAAAGTCGATTGCTGCCACACCTGTGTCTATAGGTCCTGGATTTCACAGCCATCCCCCAGATGCATCCAGAGTCAACAGCATGGTACAGGAAAACTCCTGTCCCAGTACAAACCTGGTTACCATCTGGACATCTCAAGGCTGTCTTTGAGGAGGAAGATGATGAATCCTTCCTTTCCCCAATCTGTCTCATGGGTCCTCTTTCAAGGCAGTTCCCGAGACATAGAGCAACTTCCCTCTTTGAGGGAGAATCAGAATCCTAGGGTCTGTCCTCTGCCACTTCCTGGGTGGAAGGCAGCTGAGGGTGGTTAGATCCACAGGCAGTGGAGGGTATTGATACCGACACAGGCCTTATGGCTCACTCCACCAACTGCTGCTTCAGATAAAGTTTACTTGACATCTGTGTTCTCTTTTTAAAAGAACAACAACTCTCTGAAATGTGACCCACTCCTGGGTGGAGCAAACAGCAAGTGTGTGAGTCACTGATGTGGACAGAGACCCCACATGACGGGCAATGCTGAAGCCCGGAGAACACTGCATAACCCCTGTTGCTGGGCAACACAAAACATTAAAAATGACTAACCATAAAAACTACACTAAATCTAAATTAGACTGTAGGTTCTACCATGAACAACTATTAAAAACTATTTTGAAAGTGAAAAACTCAGAAAAACAGTGTGATGCAGAGTGAAAAAACAAAGAGAAAATGTGCACGGGGAACTCCAACTAAGGCCCCTGGCATCAAGAAGGAACTGAGGGGGGTCGGGGTGGTGCTGCCCGTATATAGCCTCTGGAGGGACCAAAAGGAGGTGTTGAGCACATGTGCTGCCCTGATGGGTACTGCTAGGGGAAAAATCTCCAGCCCCCAGTTTACTGAGCACAAACACACCTGAGCGGAATACACGTCTGCAACCACCCAAACAGACCTAACAGTTACAAAACTAAAGATTCTGTGAACAGGATTGTGTTTTATGGGGACTCTCTCTTTTGGTGAAGGAGAAAAGGTGCATTATCCTCACACACACCCAGCCCAGTCCCCGGCTCACTCTTTCTCTACATAAAAATCAATGGATCTAAAGAAGGAGCTTGGAATACCAAGAAAAGGGGCAACAGAAGAGCAGAGTGTGTTGAACCCACCTTCCACTCCCCGCCACACACACACTTTGGTTCTGGCCAGTAGCGGCGCCAGCTCTTCCGGCGCCCTAGGTGGCAGAAGGTCCCGCCCCCGAAATGCCGCCCCTGACAGCGGCGGCGGAAGGTCCTGCCCCCAAATTTCAACGGGTGGCACGTGAGCTAATTTTCAGTGGCACTCACACTGCCCGGGTCCTGGCCACCGGTCTGGGGGGCTCTGCATTTTAATTTAATTTTAAATGAAGCTTCTTAAACATTTTAAAAACCTTATTTACTTTATATAGAACAATAGTTTAGTTATATATTATAGACTTATAGAAAGAGACCTTCTAAAAAGGTTAAAATGTATGACTGGCACGCGGAACCTTAAATTAGAGTGAATAAATGAACACTCGGCACACCACTTCTGAAAGGTTGCCATCCCCTGCTCTGACCTGTGTTTTTCATCAGTTAAAAAAGGGAAAACCAAACCAACAAACCAAAACCAATAACCAAATAAGGTAAGATGTCATAGCTAGGAAGAAAGACAAAACAACTTTGATATGTTTACTATTAGAAATTATAATGTGTTCAGAACCCATGTAGATGAGCACAGAATAAATTACAAAGAAATCAGAGTAAGTAGAAAAATGTTTTGACCCAGTTTCATCTAATACAAATGAACCAGTGTTGGACCAGATTTCATTCACAAGGCCTCGTAATGACAGTTCACTTAAAATTCATACTGATTTCAATGGAAAGTTAGAGTTATGGAAACAGACATCACACACTGACGTACAGATATAAAAAATGGCCCTATAAGAAAGAGGCTGAGAACATGGTTTAGTTAGAGCTGGGCAGAAACCAGAATTTCCATTTCATGGGAAATTCCATTATTGTAAAATTAGTTTTTTTTCTTCTAAAAAGAACGAAAACAAAGAATTTTGAAATTTCCTCCAAAATGTTCAGGTCAACAAAAATATTCTGTTTTGATAAAATTGAAACATTTTGTTCCCTTTTTTAAATGAAAAACATCAAAAAAATCCATTTCAATGCAGTAAAAAGGAAAGTTTTGACCTTACTGAAATGCTTCGTTTTTATTTTCCCACAAACAATTTTATTTTTTTGAAACACACACGTTCCGATGGAAAGTTTTTAACAGCTCTTGGTCTAGTAGTGAATACACTGGACTGGAAGCCAGAATATCTGGATTGTATTTCCTACTCTAGCAAACATTCCCGTGTGATTATCAGCACGTCTCTTGCAGGAGAATTTTCAAGAATCTCCTCTGGGTGCTCTGCATAGAGCATGGGTTTCCAGTTGAGGGGAAGCTGTTTTGGAACAACTATTCTCCTCCCAAACCTGCTTCCTGCTTTTGATGTACCTAAGTTTTCTTTGTTTAGTTTTTAAACCTTCAGCTAGTTGCTCTTCAAAATATTTTTTTGGCCTACCTAATTGTACTTTAACACTTAACTTGTCAGAGTTTATACTCCTTTCTATGTTCCTCAGTAGGAATTTACTTCTAATTTTTAATTTATGCCTTTTTGCCTCTAACTGCTTCTTTTACCTTGTTATTTAGACTTGGTGGCACTTTCTGGGTCCTCTTAATATGATTTTTTTTTTTAATTTGGGGCATACATTTTACTTGAGCCTTTTATTATGGTGTTTTTAAAAAGTTTCTACAGCTTGAAGACATAACACTTTTGGGACTGTACTTTTTAATTTCTGTTTAAATAGTCCAATGATTAACTCATCTTTATCAGTCTTGGTTCTCTCCAGGTAGAATGCTACTGCATGTCTGATGTCCAGAGTATATACTATTTAGTCCTGTTTGCTCCCATGATGTTAAGGGAATAATGAGGGAAGATGGGTTGGTTCGTTCAATTGGAAAAAGGAGGATATAGTGGGTAAAAATCTAGTTTGATGTCAAATATTTGTTCCTCATGTACTTAATTATAGAGTGTGATCAAGTCACCCCTCTTCTTTGTTTAGCAAAACAGATTGCGCTCCTGGAGTCTATCACTATAAAATATGTTTTCTAATCCTTTAATCATTTCTCTTGTTCTTCTCTGAATCCTCTCCTATTTATCAACTTTCTTCTTCAATTGGGGACACCAGAACTGGACACAGTATTCCAAGGGCAGAGACAAAGACAGAGCTAATATAACCTTCATAGTCCTACTTAAGATCATCCCCATGCCCTCTGGCCCACTGCCTACCCAACCCATTCCTACTGAAGGGGTTTTATGAGGTTCAAGGAAACGGGTACAGCCCTGCTGAGACAGAAATAGCACCTGTTCAGGTCACAGACAATGTGTGTCTGACTGGCCCAGACATGTGTCAGGAATGGTGAGTGTGTTGTTGAACGGCACCACCCTGGGGAACAGTAGGTGGGATTGTAGATCAAGGGGTTAACAGCTCTTTGTGGCGATCTCAGACATGCAGGGGGACAGCACCTTCAGCACCCTGCCGCCAGGGACAGGGGAAACCAGGAAATTTTTTTGGCAGAAAGGCACAAGACCTGTGAGCATGAGACCTGGCATCTGTCAGACTCTTGGTCTTTGTGGTTATTTCGGCATGCTCTGAACTCTGCTGTGTGAGGGGAGAACCCCCCTCATTGGTGCGGGATGCAATTAAAGGCCCCTGAAGTTTCCAGCAGAAGTTTCCCATCCAAGGAGATGCTCTGGCCTTTCAATATCAAGAGTTCCCCCTCGGGGCACTGTATGAAACCCCACAGGGATGTTTAAGACTTACCATGATTTGCTGGGTGCAATCTAGAGCTGGCTGCTAAATATTTCCCTGATAAAATCCCACTCTGTGAGATAACCTCAGAAATCAAAGCAAACTCATTCTTGCTGTCCAGGCTCACATATCTCCTATTTGTCTTTTCTTCTGAAAATTGGGTTAATGAACATTTCTTTCCTCTTAACAGGATCCATGGTGCCGATTTCATCGGTGCTCCAGGACTGGAGCACCCATGGGGGAAAAAAAGTGGGTGCTCAGCACTCACCGGCAGACCCCGCCAATCAGCTCCTCCCCTTCCACCCCAGGACCTCCTTCCCGCCACTTATCAGCTCTTCTGCAGAGGGCAGGTGCTGGGGGGGGGAGAAGCGGGGGAAGAAAGAGGTGAAATGAAAGCCAGGAGCTCTTCCGAGAGGGGGTGCAATAGGGTGAGGAGAAGCGGAGTGGGAGCGGGAAGAGGTGGGGCAGGGTTGGGGCCTTGAGGGAAGGGGTATAGTAGGGGCAAGGACTGGGGCAGAGCTCCCCCGAGGAAATCAAAAAGTGGGCACCTGTGCCTACACTGCCCCCACATGATTGTGTAACTGAATTAAACTTCATTTTAAGGTGAACAAATCAGAATGTTTGTTTTTAATAAGGAGGAAATAGAAACTTTAGACTCTACTGAGATGCTTTTGCTTCTTTCTTGTTCTTTTTTTCATCCAAAAAGTTTTTTTCCGCCTGAAATAGTCACATTCCCATGGAAAGTTTCTGCCAACACCTTGCTCTCATAGTGAATACACCAGACTGGAAAGCAGAATATCTAGGTTCTATTTCCTGCTCTAGCAAACATTCCAGTGTGACTATCAGCACTTCCTTTGCAGGAGGATTGTCAAATCACCTACACTGGGTGCTCTGCACAGGATGTGGGTTCCCAGTTTAGGGGAAGCTCTTTGGGGATGACAATTCTCCCTCTATCCCTGAGGCACAGGCTGGAGTGTCCGCATGGCCTCAGCTACTACAAGGTCAGGCACAGCACTAACAACTCGGTCCTGCCACACTCCCCATCCAGAGCTTTTTCATTCAATGGATATGTTCAGTTCCTGTAGCGCGTGGATGTTTTTTCTCACATGCCCGACTGCCCTTGAACCCCTTCCCCTCTGACTTTCTTTGCAAAGTGCTGGTGAAGTCTCAGCTCGATGACATACCATGATTCGAGGGTAATCTACACAGACTCTCCACTTCCCAGATGCACGGGACATGCAATGATAGCGACGCTACTGCAGTTGAAGTTGTTGGAACCAATACGGAGCACACAAAGTTTGGTCAGTGGACTGTAAGTATAGAGTAAAGTAGGGAAACTCACCCATTTGCTCCTGGAGTTCCTCTGCAAAAGAAAAATGGGGAGAATAAGAAAACAATTCCTATCCTGCTACTTAGTAGATTGAGAAGATTATATTCTTGCTTTAATCAATTTAAGAAAAAGCTTCATGGCCACAACTAATTAGTAAAAGGTGAATATGACACACTACGCTCCTCTGCTAATATGGGTTCTGCTATGAAAGGAGCAGTGACACCATTTACATCATGAGCTGCATTTCATTTGCTATTTCAATGCAGAGTCCTTTCAATATGTACATTGCCTTTCGTACTGTGTCTCAGAAAGAGTGTTATGGTTCTTGGAGAATACAAACCTGTAGTGGGTGAGTCTATTTAAATTTCAACAATGTATAGGCAGCACTGCTCAGAACCAGCAAGTGCTCATATATGTTATTGACAAAATTAGCCAAGTAATCTGCTAAGTGGGCTGAGGCTAATAACTCAATGATTTTTCTTTTCATTCTATAAGACTCCTACACAGCAGTAGAGCACACGGAAGAAAAAGGACACAGACTTTCTTATTCCCTTTTCCAAGTCTCCTAAAAAAGAAAAAAAATATTTAAAGATAACAATAGCACCTTTTGTAATAATATGGCCAAGAATAAAGGTTACTAATAGTTAAATATCAAAAGCTGTATTTATTGGAGAACAGCTGTGAGGGAGCAAGTGACACAATGAAGATCACAGTGTCTAAGACTGGAAGGAAGCACTCTCATCCTCTATTACATGGGTCAGAGAACTTCCCCCAAACAATTCATGTTTGCATTAGAGCAAATCCTTTAGAGAAAACATTCAATCTTGATTTCAAAAATTTCCAGTGATGGAGAATCCACCATAACCCCTGGTAAATTGTTACAATGGCTAATCACCCTCACTCTTAAAAAATTATGCCTTATTTCTAGTCTGACTTTCCTAGTCTCAATCTCCAGCCATTGGATTTTGCTAGACCATTCTCTGCTAGACTAAAGAGCCCATTATCAACTATTTGTTCTCTATCTACATACGTATAGAGTGAAATCAAGTGACCCCTTTTCTTTGGTGAGCTAAATAGATTGAGTTCTTTGAATCTATCACTATAACACATGTTATCTAATCCTTTAATCATTCTGGTGCTCTTCTCGGAACCCTCTCCAGTTTGACAAATTCTTTCTTCAGTTGGGGACACTAGAACAGCACACTGTATTCCAGCAATAGAACCAAATACAGAGCTAATATAACCTCTTCATTCCTTATTAAGATCGTCATCATGCCCTCTGGCCTTGGGCCCAGCCAACACTTTCCTAGTGAAGGGCTTTGTATGACCTCCAGTGAAAGGGGAACAGCTTTGCTGAGACAGAAATTGCACTCACTGGCAGGCCCAGCCAATGAGCTCCTCCTCCTCCACCACAGTGCCTCCTGCCTACCACTGATCAGCTCTTCTGCAGAGGGTAGGAGGTGCTTGGGGGGAGACACGGGGGAAGGAAGAGGCGGAATGAGGGTGGGGCACTCTTGGGAGAGGGGGTGCAATAGGGCGGGAATAAGCCGAGTGGGAGCTGGAAGAGGTGGGGGCAGGAAGAGGAGGGGTGGAACCTTGAGGGAAGGGGTATAGTAGGGGCAGGTCCTGCGGCAGAGAGGTGATCAAGCACCCCCGAGGAAATCAAAAAGTTGGCGCCTGTGCCTACACTGCCCCCACATGATTGCGTAACTGAATTGAACCTTAATAATGTCTCCTTCATTTTGAAGTAAAAAATCAGAATGTTCCTTTTCAATACAGAGGAAATAGAAACTTTTGACTCTACTGAGATTCTTTTGCTTCTTTCTTGTTCTTTTTTTCATCCAAAAAGTTTTTTTCCACTTGAAATAGACACATTCCCATGGAAAGTTTCTGGTAACACCTTGCTCTCATAGTGAATACACCGGACCTGAAGGCAGAATATCTAGGTTCTATTTCCTGCTCTAGCAAACAATCCTGTGTGACTATCAGCACTTCCTTTGCAGGGGGATTGTCAAAGAGCCTACATTGGGTGCGCTGCACAGGATGTGGGTTCCCAGTTTGGGGAAGCAATTTGTGGAAGACATTTCTCCCTCCATCCCTGAGGAACAGGATGGAGTGTCCGCATGGCCTCAGCTACTACAAGGTCAGGCACAGCACTAGCAACTCAGTCCTGTCACACTCCCCATCCAGAGCTTTTTCATTCAATGGATATGTTCAGTCCCTATCGGCATGGATGTTTTTTCTCACATGCCCGACTGCCCTTGAACCCCGACCCCAATGACTTTCTTTGCAAAGCACTGGTGAGGTCTCAGCTCAATGACATACCACGATTCCAGAGTAATCTATACAGACCCTCCACTTCCCAGATACATGGGACATGCAATGATAGCATCCCTTCTACAGTTGAAGTTGTTAGAACTAATACAGGGCACATGAAGTTTGGTCACTGGACTGTAAGTATTGAGTAAAGTAGACAAACTCACCCTTTTCCTTCTGGAGTTCTTCTGCAACAGAACAATGGGGAGGAGAAGAAAACAGTTCAGTGTATGTCCATTGTCTTATGAATTGAAGAGGGTGAATGAGATCCTTTCTTTATTGATTAGCATAAATATTGGCCATGCATAGTCAGGTAGCTCTTCAATCCATGGGCTAGCCCCATTCCTATCCCGCTTTGTAGTAGATAGAGAAGATATATTCCTGCTTTTATCAATTTAAGAAAAAGCTTCATGGCCACAACTAATTAGCAGAACGTGAATATGAGAAACTAGGCTCCTCTGCTAATATGGATTCTGCTATGAAAGGAGCAGTAACAGCATTTACATCATTTGCTGTATTCCATTTGCTATTTCAATGCAGAGTCCTTTCAATGTGTACATTGCCTTTCGTACTGTGTCTCAGCAAGAGTGTTATGGTTCTTGGAGAATACAAACCTGTAGTGGGTGAGTCTATTTAAATTTCAACCGTGTATGAACAGCACTGCTCAGAACCAGTGAGTCATATACGTTATTAACAAAATTAGCCAAGGAATCTGCTCTATCAAAACAGGAAAGTGGGGTGAGGTCTAATAAATCAATGATTTTTCTTTTCATTCTACAAGACTCCAACAAAGCAGTGGAGCACATGGAAGAAAAAGGACACAGACTTACTTATTCTCTTTTCCAAGTCCCCTAAAAAAGAAAAATATATATTTAAAGATAATAATAGCAATAACCTTTTGTAATAATATGGCCAAGAACAAAGGTAACTAATAGTTAAAATATCAAAAGCTGTATTTATTGGAGAACAGCTGTGAGGGAGCAAGTGACACAATGAAGATCATAGTGTCTAAGGCCGGAAGGAAGCACTCTCATCATCTTTAACATGGGCCAGAGAACTTCCACAAATAATTCATGTTTGCATTAAAGCAGACCCTTTAGAAAAAACATTCCATCTTGATTTCAAAAATGTCCAGTGATGGAGGATCCACCACAACCCCTGGTAAATTGTTACAATGGCTAATCACCCTCACTCTTAAAAATTTACGCCTTATTTCTAGTCTGACTTTCCTAGTCTCAATTTCCAGCCATTGGATTTTGCTAGACAATTCTCTGCTAGACTAAAGAGCCCATTATCAACTATTTGTTCTCTATCTACATACGTATAGAGTGTAACCAAGTCACCCCTTCTCTTTGGTAAGCTAAATAGATTGAGCTCTTTGAGTCTATCACTATAACACATGTTATCTAATCCTTTAATCATTCTGGTGCTCTTCTCGGAACCCTCTCCAGTTTGACAAATTCTTTCTTCAGTTGGGGACACCAGAATTGCACACAGTATTCCATCAATAGAGCTAAATAAAGACTAATATAACTTCTAAGTTCCTCATTAAGATCATCATCATGCCCTCTGGCCTTGGGCCCAGCGAAAACTTTCCTATTGAAGGGCTTGTGTGAGCTCCTGTGAAACGGGAACAGCTTTGCTGACACAGAAATNATAATTCATGTTTGCATTAGAGCAGACCCTTTAGAAAAAGCATTCCATCTTGATTTCAAAAATGTCCAGTGATGGAGGATCCACCACAACCCCTGGTAAATTGTTACAATGGCTAATCACCCTCACTCTTAAAAATTTACGCCTTATTTCTAGTCTGACTTTCCTAGTCTCAATTTCCAGCCATTGGATTTTGCTAGACAATTCTCTGCTAGACTAAAGAGCCCATTATCAACTATTTGTTCTCTATCTACATACGTATAGAGTGTAACCAAGTCACCCCTTCTCTTTGGTAAGCTAAATAGATTGAGCTCTTTGAGTCTATCACTATTAACACATGTTATCTAATCCTTTAATCATTCTGGTGCTCTTCTCTGAACCCTGTACAGCTTGACAACTTCTTTCTTCAGTTGGGGACACCAGAATTGCACACAGTATTCCATCAATAGAGCTAAATAAAGACTAATATAACTTCTAAGTTCCTCATTAAGATCATCATCATGCCCTCTGGCCTTGGGCCCAGCGAAAACTTTCCTATTGAAGGGCTTGTGTGAGCTCCTGTGAAACGGGAACAGCTTTGCTGAGACAGAAATTGCACTCACCACGAGGCCCCACCTATGAGCTCCTCCCCCTCCACCGAAGCACCTGCTGCCCGCCACTGATCAGCTCTTGTGCAGAGGGCAGGAGGCGCTGGGGGTGAGGAGCGGGGGAAAGAAGAGGCACAATGAAGGTGGGGCGCTCTTGGGAGAGGGGGTGCAATGGGGCGGGGAGAAGCGGAGTGGGAGCTGGAAGAGGTGGGGCAGGGGTGGGGCCTTGAGGGAAGGGGTATAGTAGGGGCAGGGCCTGGGGCAGAGAGGAGGTCAAGCTCCCCCGAGGAAATCAAAAAGTTGGTGCCTGTGCCTACACTGCCCCCGCATGATTGTGTAACTGAATCAAACCTTAACAATGTCTCCTTCATTTTGAAGTGAAAAAATCAGAATGTTCCTTTTTAATACAGAGGAAATAGAAACTTTTGACTCTACTGAGATGCTTTTGCTTCTTTCTTGTTCTTTTTTTCATCCAAAAAGTTTTTTTCCACCTGAAATAGACACATTCCCATGGAAAGTTTCTGCCAACACCTTGTTCTCAAAGTGAATACACGGGACCAGAAGACAGAATATCTAGGTTCTATTTCCTGCTCTAGCAAACATTCCTGTGTGATTATCAGCACTTCCTTTGGAGGGGGATTGTCAAAGAGATTACACAGGGTGCTCTGAACAGGATGTGGGGGGAAACTCTTTTGGGAAAGTGAATTCTCCCTCCATTCCTGAGGCACAGGGTGGAGTGTCCGCATGGCCTCAGCTACTACAAGGTCAGGCACAGCACTAGCAACTCGGTCCTGCCACACTCCCCATCCAGAGCTTTTTCATTCAGTGGATATGTTCAGTTCCTGTAGCGCGTGGATGTTTTTTCTCACATGTCCGACTGCCCTTGAACCCCTTCCCCTCTGACTTTCTTTGCAAAGTGCTGGCGAAGTCTCAGCTCGATGACATACCATGATTCGAGGGTAATCTACACAGACTCTCCACTTCCCAGATGCACGGGACATGCAATGATAGCGTCGCTACTGCAGTTGAAGTTGTTGGAACCAATACGGAGCACACAAAGTTTGGTCAGTGGACTGTAAGTATAGAGTAAAGTAGGGAAACTCACCCATTTGCTCCTGGAGTTCCTCTGCAAAAGAAAAATGGGGAGAATAAGAAAACAATTCAGTGTATGTCCATTTACTTATGAAGTGAAGGGAGTGAATGAGATCCTTTCTATGTTGATTAGCATAAATATTGGACATGCGTAGTCAGCTAGCTCTTCTATCGGTGGGCTAGCCCCATTCCTATCCTGCTACGTAATAGATTGAGAAGATTATATTCTTGCTTTAATCAATTTAAGAAAAAGCTTCATGGCCACAACTAATTAGAAAAAGGTGAATATGACACACTATGAAAGGAGCAGTGACACCATTTACATCATGAGCTGCATTTCATTTGCTATTTTAATGCAGAGTCCTTTCAATGTGTACACTGCCTTTCGTACTGTGTCTCTCCCAGAGTGTTATGGTTCTTGCAGAATACAAACAAGTAGTGGGTGAGTCTATTTAAATTTCAACAATGTATAGGCAGCACTGCTCAGAACCAGCAAGTGCTCATATATGTTATTGACAAAATTAGCCAAGTAATCTGCTCTATCAAACACAGGAAAGTGGGCTGAGGCTAATAACTCAATGATTTTTCTTTTCATTCTACAATACTCCTACTCAGCAGTAGAGCACATGGAAGAAAAAGGACACAGACTTACTTATTCTCTTTTCCAAGTCTCCTAAAAAAGAAAAAATATATTTAAAGATAATAATAGCACCTTTTGTAATAATATGGCCAACAATAAAGGAAACTAATAGTTAAAATATCAAAAGCTGTATTTATTGGAGAATAGCTATGAGGGAGCAAGTGACACAATGAACATCAAACTGTCTAAGGCCGGAAGGAAGCACTCTCATCATCTTTAACATGGGCCTGAGAACTTCCACAAGTAATTCCTGTTTGCACTAGAGCAGACCCTTTAGAAAAAAGCATTCGATCTTGATTTGAAAAATTTCCAGTGATGGAGGACCCACCACAACACCTGGTAAATTGTTACAATGGCTAATCAACCTCACTCTTAAAAATTTACGCCTTATTTCTAATCTGACTCTCCCAGTTTCAATTTCCAGGCATTGGATTTTGTTAGACCATTCTCTGCTAGATTAAAGAGCCCATTATCACATATTTGTTCTCTATCTACATACATGTAGAGTGTAATCAAAGTCACCCCTTCTCTTTGGTAAGCTAAATAGATTGAGCTCTTTGAGTCTATCACTATAACCCACGTTATCTAATCCTTTAATCATTCTGGTGCTCTTCTCTGAACACTGTCCAGTTTGACAACTTCTTTCTTCAGTTGGGGACACAAGAACTAGAACTGCACACAGTATTCCAGCANCATCATCATGCCCTCTGGCCTGGGGCCCAGTGAACACTTTCCAACTGAAGGGCTTGTATGAGTTCCAGTGAAAGGGGTACAGCTTTCCTGAGACAGAAATTGCATTCACCAGCAGGCCCCACCAATCAGCTCCTCCTCCTCCATCACAGTGCCTCCTGCCCGCCACTAATCAGCTCTTCTGCAGAGGGCGGGAGGCGCTGGTGGGAAGGAGCGGGGGAAGGAAGATGTGGAACGAGGGCAGGGTGCTCTTCGGAGAGGGGGTGTAACGGGGCAGGAAGAGGCAGAGTGAGAATGGGAAGAGGCGGGGCATAGTGGGGTCTTGGGGGAAGGTGTATAGTGGGGCAACTTGTTGCTAAAGAATGTTGTGAACGCCAAAAATATAATGGGGTTCCAAAAAAAAAAAAAAAAGAGAAGTTCATGGAGGATAGCTCCTTCAATGGTTATTAACAAAGATGGTCAGGGATGTAAGCCAGTGCTCTGGGTGACCCTAAGCTTCTTACTATCAGAAGCTGGGACTGGATGTCAAGGAATAGATCATTAGATAAATTGCCCTGTTCCGTTCGTTCCCTCTGATGCATCAGGCACTGGCCAGTGTCAGAAGACAGGATACTGGGCTGGATGGATTATTGGTCTGACACGGTATGGCTGTGCTCATGTTGCTTCCCTAGAGCCTTTGTTCCTTGTCCCCAGTAAAGATCCCTGTGTCATACTGTTATTTTTGAGTGTGGCCTTTCATTCGTTGGGACTTGTATTAGTGTTTTGTGTTGTTCATGTGCTGGATTATATTTCTTGTAAATAGATAAGTAGCATTAGTCATTTTCCCAAGAGACAGTATGCCTGTCTCCTATGCACAGAAAGGAGTCACCTTGGGTGGAGGCACCAGGCACTGAAATAAAGATCCCAGGACCCAATGCATGCCAGGAGGGAAGACAAGCCACTGGGATTAGCAAGCAGCAGGGAGTAGGCTTAAACCACATGGAGGGTGTGGGGGGGAGGGGGCTACATGAAATACATTCTTGGCATTTCCTTCAGAGAGCTATCTCTACAGCACGGAGGGCTGAAGGAGCCTCTGACACCTGTGAGGCACAATAAAATTGGCAGGGAGTCAGGGACTGCACGGGATCGGGAATTCCCCTGCTGACAGTGACAGGCAGGTTTGATTCTGAACCCAGGCTGCAATCAGGAAGAGGTACCCCTCCCTTTAAAGGGAGCTGGGAGTCCTAGCAAAATGAAGAAACACCCATTATTTGTACTTTTATTAAAAATGGAAGGTCTCAGATCTCACTCGTTCCAGAGCAATACTGGCTTTCCCAGCCACACCACAGAGAAAGAAGAGACAAGGAGAAAAAAAGAAAGAGTTAGATTAGGTAGGTAGCTTGTGTCGATAGCTTTGTGTGTCACTGCCTGCTTCTGTGAAGTACTGAGCATCCTCAATTCATATTTGGCCAAATCCATAAATCTTATTGAGGTGGAACTCAGGTAAAATTCTCAAAAGCATAGAGTGTTCTCCGCTCAATGTGCATCAGCAGTCAAAAACGCTAACAGAATGTTAGGAACCATTCGGAAAGAGATAGATAATAAGACAGAAAATAACATAATGTCGCTATATAAATCCATGGTGCGCCCACACATTGAATACCGTGTGCAGTTCTGGACACCCCATCTTAAAAAAAAATGTATGTTAGAATTGGGAAAAGTACAGAGAAGGGCAAAAAAATGTATTAAGGGTATGGAACAGCTCCCATATGAGAAGAGATTTAAAAGACTAGGACTGTTCAGCTTGGAAAAGTGATGATAAAGGGGGAATATGACGGAGATCTATGAAATCATGAATGGTGTGGCGGAAGAGAAAAGGGAAATATTATTTACCTATTCGCATAACACAAGAACTAGGGGTTACTTGATTAAATTAATAGGTTTAAAACAAACAAACAAACAAACAAACAAACAAACAAAAGGAAGTACTTTTCACACAACACGCAGTCAACCCGTGGAACTCATTGCTCGGGGATATTAAAATTCGCTAATTGTATTTTAAACATCTTGAACATCATAAATTAGCCACCTTCAGTGAGGTTCATGTGGACAAATATTTGGATCCAGTACTTTTGATATCAGTAAATTTGACCAGCATTGTGTTCTCTCCGCTGCTGTCAGTCAGCTTCTGCATTGTTTCTTTCAAGCAAAATTAACCTCATTTACTTGCAATATGACAGTTTTTTCATTGATTCCAAGGCCAAAAGGGACCATTGTGATCATCTAGTCTGATCACCTCTAGAACACAGGCCAGAGAACTGCCCCAAAATAAATTCCTAGAGCAGAGGCTTTGTTTTTTTTTGTAAATATCCAATCTTGATTTAGAAATTGCAAGGGTTGGAGACACCACCGCAACCCTTGGTAAATTGTTCCAGTGGTTAATAACCCTCACTGTTAAAAATTTACACCTTATGCAAATTAAAGAAAAGAAAATTAAGTTAACTTACTTTTGCATTTTCCAAGAAAAAGGATGTTGGTCACAGCAATACACAGCAATAAACAGATTAAGGCACCTACGGAAAGATAGAGCATGTTACTATCACCACCATGTGGCCTCAAACATGGGAGGCATTTCTAAGAGTTACAGTTTTGGACCTAAAAATTAATGGACTCTTGATGGGGTATGAACAATGATGGGCTATGAATAGATGTCCCTGCCAGCAGGTGTAGACTCTACCTAAAGGTCCCCAGTCTGGTTTTACCTGTTCCTTCCCACTATTCAAAGACAGAGCGAAATAGGCTCCATTAGGAGTCTTTTGTTATTTAAGTGCTCAATAAGAGCTGAAATCAGGTGTGGTGGGACAGCGTTTCTGCCCAGCCTGCTAAGAGCTGACAATCACTAAGAGTTGGGTGGACTCTCAAGAGACTGACCTGCAGAGGTCACAGCAGAGAGGCAGGTGGCAGAAAGTGACCAGCTAGTGGAAGAAGTGGGGGAGGAATAATGGCGGCCAGCAGGGGAGAAACCGTGGCTGGCAGGGAGGCTAGCGGGGGAGAAACCGTGGCTGGCAGGGAGGCTAGCGGGGGAGAAACCGTGGCTGGCAGGGAGGCCAGCGGGGGAGAAACCGTGGCTGGCAGGGAGGCCAGCGGGGGAGAAACCGTGGCTGCCAGGGAGGGCAGTAGGGAGGAACAGCAACTGGTGGGGCAGCCAGCCAGAGCAAGTGCTCAGATTGCAAAGCAAGCAAGGTGCCTTCTTCCCCGGATGGGAGGTGAACTCACACAGATGCACCTCTGAACCCTGGGCCCTGACCAAGGGCAATGACTGTGAGTGGGGTATGGTGAAGGAGCAGAAAGGGACACAGAAAAGAAAGTTTTGGTTGCAGAACTCAAGAACACGAGGCAGAAGACTCTGCCCCACGCACTCTGGGGTGGGTTTCCTGCTCACAGCTTTATCTTTGTCAGTCCTGCTTGTGGCATTTTCCCCAATTAATGTTGGGTCTCTTCCCTCCTTTCATTAAAAGTTTCTTTCCTACACTCAGACTCTGTGCTTGCGAATGGGGAAGTATTGCCTCTCATAGGCACCCCGGGGTGTCATTTTCCCAGGTTACTGGGCGGGGGATCAAGCCAGTTTTGTGTTGTATTGTTGAAAAGGAACCTCTAGATATTGAACCCAGCAGCTCCACCTGGCAGAAGGGTTACAATAGAATAAATATTAGCCATGTTGGTGATCTCCTCTTCCTGCTGAGTGTCTCTTACATGCTCCAGTGAGCCTCAGCCAAACTAAACCCCTCCACACTAAGTTTTTCTCCCCCACAAAAGAGGAGGGTTCAGTTGACTACCGTACTGTCGCGCTTCACCCAGATGTCACAAAGCCCTTTAGCTGGTCCTGGTATCCATATCGCTGCAAATGCTAGAGGGACTGGTATGGGGGAAGTGCGGATAATGCACATTGCTCCCCTTCTTACCCCCTCTGATTGCACAACAGGACAATACCACATATCTTTAACCCTTAACAGGTAGCTACCTTCCTGCCTGGCCCTTACACAATGAAAGTTTCAGTCATCATCACTGAACATTTCTTTCATTTTCAGAAAACTTAGAGAAGACAATAGGTAAGTCTGTGTCTTATTTCTCTTATATATAGTCTGGTCAATACACACAAATCTTGCAGAGTGGAAAGTGGAAGAATTTATTTTTACACTTCTCTGCTCTCTCCTGCCTTTCATCATCCCTGTTTCCTGGCTTCACAAGAGCATCTCTGAATATTTGTTAGATCTGAGAAGAGTTGCTTTTCTATTCTGGCATTTTTAAATGAACACCTCCATGCTGTTCAGTATCCTATAGAAATGTAACTCGCCAGAAAACAAATATTGTATGAAAGAAAATGTACATATGAAAAGGACTGCAGATGGAAACAGAAAATGGAACATAATTCATTACATAAACAATATCATGACACTTTTAATAGGTGATGCCCATATTAGGAGAGTTGGATTGTGTCCTATTGAGCTTTTTGCTATTTAATAGTGACTATGAAGGTTCTTGCCAAAATTGTTCAGAAAAGGTTGGGCTCTAATCTCTCTTCTAATCTTCTATTCAGGGGGGATGGGCATATGATGAGCCTCATAGACTGAATAGCTGGTGAAGGCTCTTGTCTGAAAAGTTTTCATTCAAGACATTGCACCTATTTCCACTATCGAACATTTCTGCATAATAGGCACAGACCTGTACTGGGGAAGGGGAGTGAGTTGCAGAACCACACTGCCCAGAGGAGGCCTCCAGTGGGGATTGTGATTTAAAGGGTGAACAGTTCCTCCTTGAGATCCCAGGCATGGAGAGGGACAAAGCACTCCTAGCACCCTGCTGCCAGAGACGAGGGAGGCCAGGCAACTGCTCTGGAAAAGAGAGTTCTTGTATACAAAGCCCAAGACTCATGAGCACAAGGCCTCATTTCCCATCAATCTTGGGCTCTGTGGCCACTTTACTCTCTGCTGTGTGAGGTGAGAACTCTCCAGATACCAAGGAAACATCCCTGGGAGAGGCTGTGGAGCTCCCAGCAGAAGTTTCCCATAAGAAGGGATGCTCTGGCCCTTCAGTAGAAATTATTCTCCTTGGCAGAAACAAGGTATTTATCCTACAGTTATTATAGAAAGTTATGTTGTAGAAGTTTAGGCTCACTGCTAAAAATTTTCATAATGAAACCTCACTCTGTGTGATTGTCTCCCAATCAAAGCAACTCCATCTTGGCCTTCCTGCCATTGTTTTGCAAAGATAGACACTTCTCAATGTGTCACCCCTTTTGTCTTTGTTTTTTCTTCAAATTGGGTTAACAAACACATCGTTCCTCTGAGAAGTCCTGTTCTGAAACCCTCACCCGTGAAAAATGTCCAAACTCTCTCGAGTCCCAATGGCAAATATGTACCTTCCTCCCCCTCACTGCAAAAGCACAAAGGTCCTGATCCCCCACTCAGTTGAAGGGACCCTGCCTACCCCACGTCCCTCACTGGGGAAATGCCAGGCTCTTCCACCTTCAAACTGCAGCATTCAGAGAAAACTTACACTTGTCCTTCCTCAGTTGATCTGGAAAAAAAAACCACACACACACAAACACTTTTCATTCTATTCATGGTATGATCTGATGAGGAGCCTAATCATGCTCCTTCCCATGTAAATCTTCTCACTGATTTCACTGGGAGAAGAACTGGGCCCTTGATTACGTAATTATAATTCTCTGGCAAGAGCACAACCTGATACACCCTCAAATGTGTGATTGTTAAGTTAACGTTTTCCCCTTGGTTTTGTCCTATGAAACAGGCACATGGGTTTGCATATGTGATTCTGTCCCAGAAGAGAGAGGTCTCAAGGAAGACACAGGAAACCTCTCCCTCATACATGTGACAGTGGTATAAAATCAGTGCAGGCCTAGGGCCAGATCCAAATTCACTGAAGTCAATGGGAGACTTTCCATTGACTTCAGTGGATTCTGAATCAGTCACTTGACACCAGATTCACAGAAGAACGTAGCCATCTCAGTGCCTCTTTACGTGCCTAAGTCCAGTATTGAAGCATCACTGACATTCTCAAACCCAAATCTCATCTACCAACTAACCCCGTAAGTGTCTGAAGTCCCCATGGTTTCACTTTTGCTCTGTTTGAGTTTGGAGCCTGAAGAGTCTGTACTCAACTCCCACTCCCCACCAAAATCAGGACTTTGAACTTTTGTGGGGTTTAGTGTGTGACTGGGGAGTGCCTGCCCTGCAGAGACCAGCAATCAAGGGAAAGAAAACCAAACCAGGGGCAGCTATCTAGAGCCAGATGGGACCTCCCTAAGACTCCAGACCAGAAATCCAGGAGAGGACCTAAAAGGTGTTTGTGAGAAAGGCCCCTGAAGTGGGACAGGTGGAGGGATAGGCAGGAGGGATAGATATGGAATCGGGTATCTGTTGCTGATGAATTCCAATGCCTACTTGTCTGAGGTGATATTCCGCCATGTTGGGTAGAATGGGGTGAGATGGTCAGCAAACTGATGGATAGTTTCTGATGGTGGCAGCACATGGTCTAGGTGGAGGTGTCTCAGGGACTTGACCAAGGTCTCAGAACTGCGGTTTTGAGGTAGGTGGGTGAGATGTAGAGGATTGTGATGGGGGCTGTCTATGTTTAGAAGGAGGTCTCTGTTATCTCCACTGCAGGTCATAGTGTCATTGAGCTAGAAGGAAAGCCTGAGGTCAAGTTCTTGGGGTAGGGTGATATCTACCCGGTCTTTTCTTCTGTGCTGTGTATAAATGCTGAGTGATCTCAATGTTGCTTTTGAATCCTTTAGGGAATGGAGGGATTCATTAATCCAACTGGCAAATAGTTTGGAGCTTTTGAATGGCAGATCCTCTATTGCGGACTGCACTTCCTTCAGGAATCCCAGCAAGTGTAGCCATGAACTCCATCTCATGACCACTGATGTTGCTATTGAGAAAGCCTCATAATAGGAAATTTTGAATTATAGAGTTGCCGTTGAGAGAGCTATCCTCTTCCAGTCTTTATCACTGGGGGTCATTTTGGAGTGATGTTGTCTCCCCCTTTCATTCA
Organism: Platysternon megacephalum; assembly: GCA_003942145.1. Taxonomy (NCBI): domain Eukaryota; kingdom Metazoa; phylum Chordata; order Testudines; family Platysternidae; genus Platysternon; species Platysternon megacephalum. Next base: position 123,562 of record QXTE01000459.1, read on the forward strand.
CTGCATGACCACCAGAGAGTTTGGTGTGGGATGTGAAAATAAGAAGTCCGTGTCCATTGCATTAGCAGATGTTGGGCGCTTGGGGTTGGCATCATTGCGTCATCCAGTGAAGACAAGGAGAAATTTGTTGGAGGTGAAGTTTCCTCCTCTAGTCTTTCCTCCTGCTCCTTGAAAGGTCCTCTTTTAGGTTCAGGAGGTCTCTCCCTCTCACTAAACAGACTGCCAATCACTCTGTCTCATGCCTGTGTCAGTGTCTATCTAGTGCTGCACAACCAACCCCCGCTCAGTTCCTTCTCTGCACCTGGTTCATAAATTGAACTCAGAAGTAAAGGGGAGAAGGGTGGGTAGTGGAGCACCCACTGAATCACCATCTTGAACGGCCTCATGAACATACTACATAGAGTGAGTAACCTTCTTCTTCTTCTTTGAGGAGGGTCACTGTGGGTGCTCCACTTAAGGTGATTGTCAAGCACTTTCCCGCGGTGGACAGAAGGGGCTTTGGAGTTGCGTGAGTAATTGACAATAATACAGTAAGTCCTACCAATGCATCCAATCTTGAGCACTGATCTATCGCATAATGTTTTGTAAACATGTTTGCGGATGCCCAGGTGGCCACTTTACATATGTCCTTGATTGATAAGAGAAAGGCTACTGAGATTGATAATGACCTGGTAGAGTCGGTTGGGAATCCCTGGTGGGAGTTGTATATCCTCCTGTTGTAGCAAAGGTGGATGCATCCAGAAATCCATTTACACAGTCACTGCTTGAAAATGGTGAAATCTTTAGATCGTTCCACAGTTGAAATAAAAAGTTTTGGTGACTATCTGCAAGTCTTGGTTCTCTCAAGGTAGAACACTAGTGCGTGTCTGATGTCCAGATTATATACTATTTAGTCCTGTTTGCTCACATGAGGTTTAGGGAAGAATGAGGGAAGATGGGTTGGTTGGTTGGTTCAATTGGAAAGAGGAGGGTATAGTGGGCAAAAATTTAGTTTGATGTCAAATATTTGTTCCTCATGTACTTAATAATAGAGTGTGATCAACTCACCCCTTTTCTTTGTTTAGCAAAATATATTGCGCTCCTGGAGTCTATCACTATAAAATATGTTTTCTTATCTTTTAATCATTTCCCTGATTCTTCTCTGTACCCTCTCCTATTAATCAACTTCCTTCTTCAATTGGGGACACCAGAACTGGACACAGTATTCCAAGGGCAGAGACAAAGACACAGCTAATATAACCTTCAGAGTCCTACTTAAGATCATCCCCATGCCCTCTGGCCCACTGCCTACCCAACCCATTCCTACTGAAGAGGTTTTGTGAGGTTCAAGGAAAAGGGTACAGCCCTGCTGAGACAGAAATTGCACCTGTTCAGATCACAGATAGTGTGTGTCTGACTGGCCCAGTCAGGTGTCAGAAATGGTGAGTGCGTTGTTGAACCTGTGCCTACACTGCCCACACCTGATTGCATAACTGAATCAAACCTTAACAATGTCTTCTTCATCTTGAAGTGAAAAATCAGAATGTTCCTTTTTAATACAGAGGAAATAGAAACTTTAAATTCTACTGAGAGGCTTTTGCTTCTTTCTTGTTTTTTTTCCATCCAAAAAGTTTTTTTCCACCCGAAATAGACACATTCCCATGGAAACTTTCTGCCAACACCTTGCTCTCATAGTGAATACACCGGACTGGAAGACAGAATATCTAGGTTCTATTTCCTGCTCTAGTAAACATCCCTGTATGACTATCAGCACTTGCTTTGCAGGGGGATTGTCAAAGAGCCTACACTGGGTGCTCTGCACAGGATGTGGGTTCCCAGTTTGGGAGAAGCTGTTTGGGGAGGATCATTCTCCCTCCATCCCTGAGGCACAGGGTGGAGTGTCCACAAGCCCTCAGCTACTATAAGTCATGCACAGAACTAGCAACTCAGTCCTGCCACATTCCGCATCCAGACCTTTTTAATTCAATTGATATGTTCAGTTCCTGTAGCGCGTGGATGTTTTTTCTCTCATGCCTGACTGCCCTTCAACCCCTACCCCTCTCACTGTCTTTGGAAAGTGCTGGTGAGGTCTCAGCTTGATGACATACCATGATTCCAGAGTAATCTACACAGACCCTCCACTTCCCAGATCCACGTGACATGCAATGATAGCGTCCCTTCTGAAGTTGAAGTTGTTGGAAACAATACGGGGCACACAAAGTTTGGTCATTGGACTATAAGTATTGAGTAAAGTAGGCAAACTCACCCATTTGCTCCTGGAGTTCCTCTGCAAAAGAAAAATCGGTAGGAGAAGAAAACAGTTCAGTGTATGTCCATTGACTTATGAATTGAAGAGGGTGAATGAGATCCTTTCTTTGTTGATTAGCATAAATATTGGCCATGGGTAGTGAGCTATCTATTCAATCCGTGGGCTAGCCCTATTCCTATCCCCCAATGCAGTAGATAGAGAAGATTATATCCTTGCTTTAATCAATTTAAGAAACAGCTTCATGGCCACAACTAATTAACAAAAGGTGAATATGACACACTACGCTCCTCTGCTAATATGGGTTCTGCTATGAAAGGAGCAGTGACACCATTTACATCATGAGCTGCATTCCATTTGCTATTTCAATGCAGAGTCCTTTCAATGTGTACATTGCCTTTCGTACTGTGTCTCAGCAAGAGTGTTATGGTTCTCAGAGAATACAAACCTGTAGTGGGTGAGTCTATTTAAATTTCAACAATGTATGAGCAACGCTGCTCAGAACCAGCAAGTGCTCATATATGTTATTGACAAAATTAGCCAAGTAATCTGCTCTATCAAAAACAGGAGTAGAGCACACGTAAGAAAAAGGACACAGAGTTACTTATTGTCTTTTCCAAGTCTCCTAAAAAAGAAAAAATATATTTAAAGATAACAATGGCACCTTTTGTAATAATATGGCTAAGAATAAAGGTAACTAATAGTTAAAATACCAAAAGCTGTATTTATTGGAGAACAGCTGTGGGGAGCAAGTGACACAATGAACATCAAACTGTCTAAGGCCGGAAGGAAGCAACTTCCCCAAATAATTCATGTTTGCATTAGAGCAGATCCTTTAGAAAAAAACATACAATCTTGATTTGAAAAATTTCCAGTCATGGAGAAGCCACCACAACCCCTGGTAAATTTTTACAATTGCTAAACACCCTCACTCTTAAAAAGGTACACCTTTTTTCTAGTCTGACTTTCGTAGTTTCAATTTCCAGTCATTGGATTTTCCTAGAACATTGTCTGCTAGACTAAAGAGCTCATTACCAACTATTTGTTCTCTATCTACATACATATAGAGCGTGTAATCAAGTCACCCCTTCTCTTTGGTAAGCTAAATAGATTGAGTTCTTTGAGTCTATCACTATAACACATTTTATCTAATCCTTTAATCATTCTGGTGCTCTTCTCTGAACACTCTCAAGTTTGACAACTTCTTTCTTCAGTTGGGGACACCAGAACTGCACACAGTATCACAGCAATAGGGGCAAATACAGAGCTAATATAACCTCTATAGTCTATTAAGATCATCATCATTTCCTCTGGCCTGGGGCCCAGTTATCACTTTCCTACTGAAGGGCTTGTGTGAGCTCCAGTGAAAGTGGTACAGCTTTGCTGAGACAAAAATTGTGCTCATTGGCAGGCCTCGCCAATCAACTCCTCCTCCTCCACTGCAGCGCCTCCTGCTCGCCACTGATCAGCTCTTCTGCACAGGGCAGGAAGTGCTGGGTGGACGAGCCGGGGAAGGAAGAGGCGGAACGAGGGCGGGGCGCTTTTGGAAGAGGGGGTGGGGACAGGACAGGAAGAGGCAGAGTGGGAAGAGGTGATGTAGTGGTTGGGCTTTGAGGGAAGGGACATAGTAGGGGCAGGGCCTGGGGCGGAGAGGTGGTCAAGCACCATCCAGGAAATCAAAAAGTGGGCATCTGTGCCTACACTGCCCCCACATGATTGGGTAACTGAATCAAACCTTAGCAATGTCTCCTTCATTTTGAAGTGAAAAATCAGAATGATCCTTTTTAATAGGGAGGAAATAGAAACTTTTGACTCTACTGAGATGCTATTGCTTCTTTCTTGTTCTTTTTTTCATCCCAATTTTTTTTTTCTGCCTGAAATAGACATGTTCCCATGGAAAGTTTCTGCCAACACCTTGCTCTCATACTGAATACACTGGACTGGAAGACAGACTATCTAGGTTCTATTTCCTGCTCTAGCAAACATTCCTGTGTGACTATGAGCACTTCCTTTGCAGGAGGATTGTCAAATCACCTACACTGGGTGCTCTGCACAGGATGTGAGTTCCCAGTTTGGGTGAAGCTCTTTGGGGAAGACATTTCTCCCTCCATTCCTGAGGCACGGGGTGGAGTGTCCGCAGGGCCTCAGCTACTACAGGGTCAGGAACAGCACTAGCAAGTCTGTCCTGCCACACTCCCCATCCAGAGCTTTTTCATTCTATGGATATATTCAGTTCCTGTAGTGCATGGATGTTTTTTCTCACATGCCTGACTGCCCTTGAATCCCTATCCCTCTGACTTTCTTTGAAAACTGCTGGTGAGGTCTCAGCTCGATGACATACCACAATTCCAGAGTAATCTACACAGACCCTCCACTTCCCAGACACACGGGGCATGCAACAAAAACATCCCTTCTGCCGTTGTAATTGTTGGAACCAATACAAGGCACAGAAAGTTTGGTCAGTGGACTGTAAGTATTGAGTAAAGTAGGTAAACTCACTTATTTGCTCCTGGAATTCCTCTGCAAAATAAAAATGGGGAGGAGAAGAAAACAGTTCAGTGTATGTCCATTGACTTATGAATTGCTGGTGCACTGCTCAGAATCAACAGGTGCTCATATATGTTATTGACAAAATTAGCCAAGTAATCTGCTTTATCAAAAACAGGAAAGTGGGCTGAGGTGTAATAACGCAATGATTTTTCTTTTCATTCTACAAGACTCCTATACAGCAGTAGAGCACACAAAAGAAAAAGGACAGACTTATTTATTCTCTTTTCCAAGTCTCCTGAATAAGAAAAAAATATATTTAAAGATAACAATAACACCTTTTGTAATAATATGGTCAAGAACAAGGGTAACTAACAGTTAAAATATCAAAAGCTGTATTTATTGAAGAACAGCAGTGAGGGAGTAAGTGATACAATGAAGATCATATTGTCTAAGGCCGGAAGGAAGGACTCTCATAGTCTTTAACATGGGCCAGAGAACTTCCCCCAAACAATTCATGTTTGCATTAGAGCAAATCCTTTAGAAAAAACATACCATCTGGATTTCAAAAATTTCCAGTGATGGATGATCCACCAGTATGGTAAATTGTTACAATGTTTAATCACCCTCACTCTTAAAAATGTATGCCTTACTTCTAGTCTGACTTTCCTAATTTCAATTTCCAGCCATTGGATTTTGCTAGACCATTCTCTGCTAGATTAAAGAGCCCATTATCAAATATTTGTTCTCTATGTACATACATATAGAGTGCAATCAAGTCACCCCTTCTCTTTGTTAAACTAAATAGATTGAGCTCTTTGAGTCTATCACTATAAGATGTTATAGTGAGCCTTTAATCATTCTGGTGCTCTTCTCTGAATCCTCTCCAGTTTGACAACTTCTTTCTTCAGTTGGGGACACCAGAACTGCACACAGTATTCCAGCAACACAGCGAAATAAAGAGCTAATATAACCTCTATAGTCCTCATTAATATCGTCCCCATGCCCTCTGGCCTGGGGCCTAGCTAACACTTTCCTATTGAAGGGGGCTCCAGTGGAATTGGTACAGCTTTGCTGAGACAAAAATTGCACCTAGTCCCATCACAGATGATGTTTCTGGGATAGGCCTAGCTGTGTGTCAGGAAAGGTGAGTGGGTTGCTAAACTGCACCGGACTGTGGAGCTCTGGGTGGGATTGTGCCTCAAGAGATTAACAGCTCCTCCTGGAGATTCCAGGCATGGAGAGGGACAGCACCCTCAGCACCCTTGTGCCAAGGGCAGGGAAGCCAGGACACTCTTCTCTCAGAAAGGCACAAAATCACTGAGCATGATGCCTGGCTTCCAGGAGACTTCTTAGTTTTGCTGTGATTCCAGGACGCTCTGACCTCTGCTGTGTGACGGGAGAGCCCTCCTCATCAGGAGAGGTTACAGTGAAGTACAGTGAAGGCCCGTGAAATTCCCAGCAGAAATTTCCCATCTAAGGGGATGCTCTTGCACTTCACTATGAAGAGTTCCCCCTTGGGGCAGGGTATTAAACCCCACAGAGTGGTTTAATTCCTACAGAAAGTTGCTTGGTGCAATCTAGAACAGGCTGCTTAACATTTCCCTGATAAAACCCCACTGTGTTTGATCATCTGAGAAATCAAAGCGAACTCACTATTGTCATCCAGCTATTGCTTTGCAAAATTGCTGTATTATAGGAGCATTGCCAACAGATTGAGGGAAGTGATTATTCCCCTCTACTCATCACTGGTGAGGCCATACCTGGAGTATTGTGTCCAGTTTTGGTCCCCCCCTACAGAAGGGATGTGGACAAATTGGAGAGAGTCCAGCGGAGGGCAATGAAAATGACTAGGGGGCTGGAGCACATGAGTTATGAGGAGAGGCTGAGGGAACTGGGCTTATTTAGTCTGCAGAAGAGAAGAATGGGGAGGGATTTGATAGCAGCCTTCAACTACCTGAAGGGGGGTTCCAAAGTGGTGGCAGATGACAGAAGAAGAAGCAATGGTCTCAAGTTGCAGTGGGGGTGGTCTAGGTTGGATATTAGGAAACTATTTCACTAGGAGGGTGGTGAAGCACTGGAATGGGTCACCTAGGGAGGTGGTGGAATATCCATCCTTAGAGGTTTTTAAGACCTGGCTTGACAAAGCCCTGGCTGAGATGATTTAGTTCGTCCTGCTTTGAACAGGTGATTGGACTAGATGACCTCCTGAGGTCTCTTGCAACCCTAATATTCTATGATTCTGAAAGGACATACACCTCCACATGTCACATATTTGTTCTTAAGAACATAAGAACATAAGAATGACCATACTGGGTCACACAAAATGTCCATCTAGCCCAGTATCCTGTCATCCGACAGTGGCCAATGCCAGGTGCCAGAGAGGGAATGAACAGAACAGGTAATCATCATCAAGTGATCCATCCCCTGTCGCCCATTACCAGCTTCTGGCAAACAGAGTCTAGGGACACCATCCCTGCCCATCCTGGCTAATAGCCATTGATGGACCTATCCTCCATCAATTTATCTAGTTTTTGTTAGCCCTCTTATAGTCTTGGACTTCACAACATCCTCTGGCAAGGAGTTCCACAGGTTGACTGTGCATTGTATGAAGAAATACTTCCTTTTGTTTCTTTTAAACTTGCTGCCTATAATTTCATTTGGTGACTCCTAGTTCTTGTGTTATGAGAAAGAGTAAATAACACTTCCTTATCTACTTTCTCCACACCAGTCATGAGTTTATAGACCTCAATCATATCCCCCCCTTAGTTGTCTCTTTCTCTGACACCCTCTCCAATATATCAACTTTGTTCTTCAGCTTGGCACGTCAGAACTGGGCACAGTTATCTAATTGTGTATTTCACCACATCCTGCTGTCTCTGCTGCTCTCACCCTACATCACAGATTACATCCCATTTCTTACATGCCATCTCATCCACACATGTGTGCAAGGTAACATTTCAAAATCTTCTGACAAAAACCTGCCAGAACAGGCCAAATTTCTGAAAACCTGAGAATTAACTGAGCTGAAAGAGGAGCACGCAATTAAAAGTTAACATTTCCTGGCAGTGGCAACCTTTTGCAACTAGCAGAAGAAATAACCAGCTGCACCTTCAGACCTGGTCTGTCAGTGGCTACCCCAGTCTGGCTTAACCTGTTCCTCCCCACTTTTCAAAGACAGAGCTAAATAGGCTCCATTAGGAGCCTTTTGTTATTTTAAGTGCTCAATAAGAGCTGAAATCACTTGTGGTGGGACAGCATTTCTGCCCAGCCTGATAAGAGCTGAAATTCACTAAGAACTGACAATCAGTAAGAGTTGGGTGGACTCTCAAGACACTGAGCAGCAGAGGTCACAACAGAGAGGCAGGTGGCAGAAGGTGACCGGCGAGCGGAACGAGTAGCTGACGAGGCAGTCAGCGGGGGAGGAACAGTAGGAAGGAACAGCGAGAGGTGGGGCAGCCAGCCAGAGCAAGTACTCAGATGGCAGAGCAAGCAAGGTGCCTTCTTCTCCGGATGGGAGGTGAACTCACACAGATGCACCTCTGAATCCTGGGTCCTTACTGACCAAGGACAACCACTGTCAGTGGTGTATGGTGAAGAAGCAGAGAGGGGCACAGAAAAGGAACTTTTGGTTATAGAACTCAAGAACATGAGGCTGCCAGAGAAGAGGGAGGCCAGGAAACTGCTCTGGAAAAGAGCATCCTTGTATACAAAGCCCAAGACTCATGAGCATGAGGCCTCATTTCCTATCAGTCTTGGGCTCTGTGGAAATTTCTGTTTGCTTTACTCTCCTCTTTGTGAGGTGAGACCTCTCCGAATACCAAGGAAACAACCCTGGGAGAGGCTCCTGGAGCTCCCAGCAGAGGTTTCCCATAAAAAGGCATGATAGGACCCTTCAGTAGAAATTATTCTCCTTGGCAGAAAGAAGGTATTTATCCTAAAGCTGTTATAGAAAGTTGTGTTGTGGAAGCTAGAGATCACTGCTAAACATTTCCATAATGAAACCAAATGCTGTGTGATTGGCTCTCAGTCAAAGCAACTTCACCCTTGCCTTCCTGCCATTGTTTAGCAAAGGCAGAGACTTCTCAATGTGTCACCCCTTTTGTCTTTGTTTTTTCTTCAAATTGGCTTAACAAACACATCTTTCTTCTGAGAAATCCTGTTCTGAAATCCTTACCCTGACCAAGCAGAGACACAACCTTCCAGTGAAAAAGTCCAAACTGTCTCGAGTCCCAACGGCAAATATGTACCTTCTTCCCCCTTGCTGCAAAAGCTCAAAGGTCCTGATCCCCAACACAGTTGAAGGGACCCTGCCTACCACAATTCCCTCACTGAGGAAATGTCAGGCCCTTCCCCCTTCAAACTGCAGCCATCGGAGAAAACTTACGTTTGTCGTCCCCCGGTTGATCTGGGGGGAAAAAAAGTAAGAACATAAGAATGGCCCTACTCATCAGATCAAAGGTCCATCCAGCCCAGTATCCTGTCTACCGACAGTGGCCAATGCCAAGTGCCCTAGAGGGAGTGAACCTAACAGGTAATGATCAAGTGATCTCTCTCCTGCCATCCATCTCCACCCTCTGACAGACAGAGGCTAGGAACACCATTCCTTACCCATCCTGGCTAATAGCCATTAATGGACTTAACCTCCATGAATTTATCTAGTTCTCTTTTAAACCCTGTTATAGTCCTAGCCTTCACAACCTCCTCAGGCAAGGAGTTCCACAGGTTGACTGTGCGCTGTGTATTATGTGAACAAGTAAATAACTTTTCCTTATTCACTTTCTCCACACCACACATGATTTTATAGACCTCTATCATATCCCCCCTTAGTCTCCTCTTTTCCAAGCTGAAAAGTCCTAGCCTCTTTAATCGCTCCTCATATGGGACCCTTTCCAAACCCCTAATCATTTTAGTTGCCCTTCTCTGAACCTTTTTTAATGCCAGTATATCTTTTTTGAGATGAGGAGACCACATCTGTACGCAGTATTCAAGATGCGGGCGTACCATGGATTTATATAAGGACACTAAGATAATCTCTGTCTTATTCTCTATCCCTTTTTTAATGAATCCTAACATCCTGTTTGCTTTTTTGACTGTCGCTGCACACTGCGGGGACGTCTTCAGAGAACTATCCACGATGACTCCAAGATCTCTTTCCTGATTACTTGTAGCTAAATTAGCCCCCATCATATTGTATGTATAGTTGGGGTTATTTTTTCCAATGTGCATTACTTTACATTTATCCACATTAAATTTCATTTGCCATTTTGTTGCCCAATCACTTAGTTTTGTGAGATCTTTTTGAAGTTCTTCACAGTCTGCTTTGGTCTTAACTATCTTGAGCAGTTTAGTATCATCTGCAAACTTTGCCACCTCACTGTTTACCCCTTTCTCCAGATCATTTATGAATAAGTTGAATAGGATTGGTCCGAGGACTGACCCTTGGGGAACACCACTAGTTACCCCTCTCCATTCTGAGAATTTACCATTAATTCCTACCCTTTGTTCCCTGTCTTTTAACCAGTTCTCAATCCATGAAAGGACCTTCCCTTTTATCCCATGACAGCTTAATTTACGTAAGAGCCTTTGGTGAGGGACCTTGTCAAAGGCTTTCTGGAAATCTAAGTACACTATGTCCACTGGATCCCCCTTGTCCACATGTTTGTTGACCCCTTCAAAGAACTCTAATAGATTAGTAAGACACGATTTCCCTTTACAGAAACCATGTTGACTATTGCTCAACAGTTTATGTTTTTCTATGTGTCTGACAATTTTATTCTTAACTATTGTTTCGACTAATTTGCCCGGTACCGACGTTAGACTTACAGGTCTGTAATTGCCGGGATCACCTCTAGAGCCCTTTTAAAATATTGGCGTTACATTAGCTATCTTCCAGTCATTGGGTACAGAAGCTGATTTAAAGGACAGGTTACAAACCATAGTTAATAGTTCCTCAATTTCACATTTGAGTTCTTTCAGAATTCTTGGGTGAATGCCATCTGGTCCCAGTGACTTGTTAATGTTAAGTTTATCAATTAATTCCAAAACCTCCTCTAATGACACTTCAATCTGTGACAATTCCTCAGATTTGTCACCTACAAAGGATTGCTCAGGTTTGGGAATCTCCCTAACATCCTCAGCCGTGAAGACCGAAGCAAAGAATTCATTTAGTTTCTTCGCAATGACTTTATCATCTTTAAGAGCTCCTTTTGTATCTCGATCGTCCAGGGGCCCCACTGGTTGTTTAGCAGGCTTCCTGCTTCTGATGTACTTAGAAAACATTTTGTTATTACCTTTTGAGTTTTTAGCTAGCTGTTCTTCAAACTCATTTTTGGCATTTCTTATTACATTTTTAAACTTAATTTGGCAGTGTTTATGCTCCTTTCTATTTACCTCACTAGGATTTGACTTCCACTTTTTAAAAGATGCCTTTTTATCTCTCACTGCTTCTTTTACATGGTTGTTAAGCCATGGTGGCTCTTTTTTAGTTAATTTACTGTGTTTTTTAATTTGGAGTATACATTTAAGTTGGGCCTCTATTATGGTGTCTTTGAAAAGCGTTCATGCAGCTTGCAGGGATTTCACTCTAGGCACTGTACCTTTTCATTTCTGTTTAACTAATGTGACAAAGTTCCTCCTCTACCTTGGTGGGTCCTGCGCTTATTGGCGGATTTGCTCACCTCACAGATTCACCCTGTGGGTCGGGAAAACAGTCCAGAGACCTTCCCCTCTGGTAGAAGCCACAGTCCAGGTCAATTCCTCCTGTATTTGATCAGGAGTTGGGAGGTTTGGGGGGAACCCGGGCCCGCCCTCTACTCCGGGTTCCAGCCCAGGGCCCTGTGGACTGCAGCTGTCTAGAATGTTCCCTGTATCAGCTGCGTGACAGCAACAACTCCCTGGGCTACTTCCCCATGGCCTCCCCCAGCACCTTCCTTATCCTCACTGCAGGATCTTCCTCCTGAAGCCTGATCACACTTGAACTCTTCACTCCTCCAGCAGCTTCTCACTCCCTGCTCCTCCTTGCACACACACCCCCTACTAACTGTTGGGAGGTCCTTTTTAACCAGGTGTCCTGATTAGCCTGCCTTAATTGATTCTAGAAAGTTCTTAATTGGCTCCAGGTGTCTTGATTGCTCTAAGGCAGCCCCTGCTCTGGTCACTCAGGGAACAGAAAATTGTTCATCCAGTGGCCAGTATATTTGCCTTCTAACAGACTCCTGTACCCCACTGGTCTGGGTCTGTCACACTAACCTCCTCATTTTTGCATAGTTCCCCTTTCTGAAATTAAATGCCACAGTGTTGGGCTGTTGAGGTGTTCTTCCCACCACCTGAATGCTGAATGTTAAATGTTATTATATTATGGTCACTATTTCCAAGCGGTCCTGTTATAGTTACCTCTTGGACCAGCTCCTGCGCTCCACTCAGGACTAAATCGAGAATTGCGTCTCCCCTTGTGGGTTCCCGTACCAGCTGCTCCAAGAAGCAGTCATTTAAAGTATCGAGAAATGTTGTTTCTGCATTTCGTCCTGAGGTGACATGTTCCCAGTCAATATGGGGATAATTGAAATCCCCCACTATTATTGAGTTCTCTATTTTCATAGCCTCTCTAATTTCCCTTAGCATTTCATCGTCACTATCACTGTCCTGGTCAGGTGGCTGATAATAGTTCCCTATTGTTATATTCTTAGTAGAGCATGTAATTACTATCCATAGAGATTCTATGGAACATGTGGATTCATTTAAGATTTTTACTTCATTTGATACTACATTTTCTTTCACATATAGTGCCACTCCCCCACCCCGCACGACCTATTCTGCCCTTCCGATATATTTTGTACCCCGGAATGATTGTGTCCCATTGATTGTCCTCAGTCCACCAGGTTTCTGTGATGCTTATTATATCAATATCCTCCTTTAACATGAGGCACTCTAGTTCACCCATCTTATTATTTAGACTTCTAGCATTTGTGTACAAGCACTTTAAAAACTTGTCACTGTTTATTTGTCTGCCCTTTTCTAATATGTCAGATTCTTTTTTATGTGAATGTTTCTTGTCTGATGTGGCCCCTACTTTATCCTCTTCCATCCTCTCCTCCTGACTAGAACCTAGAGAATCTCTATCAATAGACTTTCCTCTAAGAGAAGTCTCTGTCCGATCCATGTGCTCCTCTGCAGCAGTCGGCTTTCCCCCATCTCTTAGTTTAAAAACTGCTCTGCAACCTTTTTAATGTTAAGTGCCAGCAGTCTGATTCCACTTTGATTTAGGTGGAGCCCATCTCTCCTGTATAGGCTCCCCCCATCCCAAAAGTTTCCCCAGTTCCTAATAAATCTAAACCCCTCCTCTCTACACCATCATCTCATCCACGCATTGAGACTCTGAAGCTCTGCCTGCCTACCTGGCCCTGCGCGTGGAACTGGAAGCATTCTGAGAATGCCACCATAGAGGTCCTGGATTTCAGTCTCTTTCCTGGCAGCCTAAATTTGGCCTCCAGGACATCTCTCCTACCCTTCCCTATTTCATTGGTACCTACATGTACCACGACCACCGGCTCCACCCCAGCACTACACATAAGTCTATCTAGATGCCTCGAGAGATCCGTAAACTTCGCACCAGGCAGGCAAGTCACCATACGGTTCTCCCAGTGATCACAAACCCAACTATCTATGTTTCTAATGATCGAATCTCCCATTACTAACACCTGCCTTTTCCTAATGAATGGAGTTCCGTCCCCCAGAGAGGTAACCTCAGTGTGAGAGGATACCCCAACATCATCTGGAAGGAGGGTCCCAACTATGGGAAGGTTTCCCTCTGCTCCCGTTGACTGCTCTGCTTCCCTGGGCCTTTCATCCTCCTCAACAGCGCAGGGGCTGTCTGACTAGAGGTGGGACAAATCTACAGTGTCCCAGAAAGCCTCATCAACATACCTCTCTGCCTCCCTTAGCTCCTCCAGTTCCGCCACCCTGGCCTCCAAAGCCCGTACGCGGTCTCTGAGGGCCAGGAGCTCCTTGCACTGAATGCACACATATGCCACCCGCCCACAGGGCAGGTAATCAGACATGCTGCACTCGGTGCAATAAACTGGATAGCCCCCAATCTGCTCCTGGGCTTCTTCCTGCATTCTCTCCTATAGCTACCTAGGATAACGACAGGGTTATTGTTTAAATCACGAAGTTTGATTATAGTTTAAGTTAAAGGTTTTAAAGAATTGCAAGTGTACCTCGCCCCCTTCCCACTCCCTCTCGAAACTCCCTCTTAGTGGCCCCTATTCGCAAAGCTCCCTGGTCACTTGCTCAATGCTTTATAAAGCCTTGGCCTTCCTGATAGCCCCACCCTCTGACTAAGGCTCAGCCAATGAACAGAGTCTTCTAGATTTCAAACCTTGGTTAGAAGCTCAGAGATTCCAACTGCCGGCCACAGCACATGGTCCTTCAAACAAACAAACAAACAAACAAACAAACAAACAAGCAAACAAACAAGCAAACAAACAAACAAACACAAGCTCAGAACACAGCAAGTAACCCGCAAACACAAACACACACTACAGACAGCCACTTACCCCAAGGGTCCTGTATTTGCTCCTCCTTCACCTGGAGAACTCCCTCTCGAAACTCCCTGTTAGCAGCCCCTGTTCGCAAAGACACAAACACTTTTCATTGTATTCACTGTATGATCTGATGAGGAGCCTAATCCTGCTCCTTCTCATGTAAATCTTTTCATAGATTTCATTGGGAGAAGAACTGGGCCCTTGATTACGTTATTATAATTCTCTGGCAAGAGCACAACCTGATATACCTTCAAATGTGTGATTGTAAAGTTCATGTTTCCCCCTGTTTTTCTTCTATGAAACAGACACAACGGTTTGCACATGTGATTCTGTCCCAAAAGAGAGAGGTCTCAAGGAAGACACAGGAAACCTCTCCCTCATACATGTTATAGTGATACAAAATAAGTGCAGGCCTAGGACCAGATCCAAATTCACTGAAGTCAATCGGAGACATTCCCTGCCAGCAACACTTTTGTATCAACATCTCCATGCTTACCTGGAACAGTCACCTGGGCGATAGCTTCTTGATAGACACCATCGCTTGTCACTGCACACACATACTGCCCACTATCTTCTACTTGCACTGGAAAGAGCTTCACCATAACAACTCCATTCTCATATCGTCCTTTGATCCTGTGCTGGTCCTCAGCCCGGCCCAGCTCAGTCCCTTTTTCTCTGCTATTGTAAAAATATAACGTCGTATTTTTGTTCCTTTCCAATTTGTACCAATGCACTTGAATGTTAGCGGGGACCTGGCCTATGAGATTGCAGGACAATGTCGCAGCTTGTCCAACCAAGACAACTTCAGGAGCAACATGCACAGTGACAGTAAAATCACCTGCAAGAAAGGAAATAAATCATGATCACTGATTTTCTTCAAAAGCTTGAAATTGGTGTAGACAGAACAAAAGAAAAACTAGATGCAATTTCTGAGACACAACAACAGTGTGAGAGAAACTTTCACACTGTCCTCGGAGAAACTCACCCCATCTAACCTAATGACCCCCCTTCAGAATGGAGAGAGGGTTTGAGCTCCTCACTGATAGCTCAGCTATGCACAGATTTGAGCATGAGGAGGTGCAGACTGAACTTCTCAGGGGTCGGTGCAGGATGCATAGTCCCTCCTGAAGTTCCAGGCAGAGAAGGAGCCTGTGCCATCATTAAAGATGTTACAGTGTGTTCTCCTCTTAGTGGCTGGCCAGCATGGTGAGGTGGACAGCAGAGCTAAGGCTAGACTTGGCCGAATTCAATCTTTAAAAAAAATAATTTTGATGGATAATATCAATGTTTATTTTTAATCATTTTTTTCTGTTTTTAATCTACTGAAATTTTCAAGAGTTTGCAGACTTAGGGGGTTTAAGAATTTTTTTATTTGTATCAATTTAAATTTTCACAGTTGCAGGAAATTATGGAGGGGCACACAATGGGGGCATGTAGCGGGATGGTCACCCGCTCCTGGCCTGAAAGGGGTTAAAAGCCAGCCCTTGGAGAGGGCTGGGGCTGGGAGCGTTAGGCTGGGCTGATTGAGGAGTCAGCCTCAAGCTGTGGCCACGCCCCAAACAGACCCAGCTGGCCCTATAAAAGCCAGGGAAGCCAGGAGTAGACACACAGAGAGAGAGGGGCCTGGCTGCTGGGAAGCTCAGGGTGCCTAGAGTGAGGCAGGGCTGGGGAAAGGCCAGAGGGGCTGGGGAGCTCCAGGCTGCCAACTCCCCAGGCTGCAGGGCCTTGTCCAAGGCCCCGGAGAGGCACTGGGTTCCAGAGAGAGGCAGCAGGTCCAGACCCAACCTTGCCTATGATGAGTGGCTGACCCTGCAGTCTGCCCCAGGGCGCGGGGGCAAGTTGGTGACTGGCAGTAGCCTACGACTGAGGCGAGGTGGGGATAGGGGGTGGGGGTTCCCTGGGGAGGGGAGACCTTGAGACTGAGGGGTGCACTGCTAGGGGCAGCGCCCCAGATAACGGGGCACCGGAGTCCTGGGAGGGACACGGGGGCTAAGTGGCAGTGGGAAACCGGCCTGCAGAGGGCGCTCCAAGGCTGGAACTGAGCTAATTTCCAAGACACCAGCAGGAGGCGCCTCAGGGGTGAGTCCCATATCGCTACTGGGCGTGTCAGACAATTAAAGTTTATCAGCATTAAAACACAAACTGTCAACTGCATATATAAAAATTTTAGCATTAAGTCAAACTAATTTCTTACTTTGCATCTCTGAATATTTTAATTGGCAGTGACGGAAGTATTTTTCATCCCTTTGTGTGCATACAGTGAAATTGACATTTACATATAAAAATCTAAGCCTAATTATGATCCTGCTTTCTGACCAACCCTTTTGGGTGGCTTATGCCTCCATAAGAAGTAGGAAGGAGAAGTCCCTGAGCATAGGAAAAGCAATTTTAGTCTTCAAGGTGACGCCCAACCTGTAGAGTTTTGTTGGGAAAACTCCCCCAGCCATCCAGGCTGAGTTCGCCTTTCAGCTCCTAGGGAAACTCAGCCCTTTTCTAATGCTCTAAGTCAACCTAAGTTACGCTAGTTAAGTTACATAGTTTATGTAACTTAGGCCTGGTCTACACTACGATTTTAGTTCGAATTTAGCAGCGTTATAGCGAATTAACCTTGCACCCGTCCACACAACGAAGCCATTTACTTCGATATAAAGGGCTCTTAAAATCGGTTTCTGTACTCCTCTCCGACGAGGGGAGTAGCACTGATATCGGTATTGCCGGTTCGAATTAGGGTTAGTGTGGACGAAATTCAATGGTATTGGCCTCCGGGAGCTATCCCACAGTGCACCATTGTGACCGCTCTGGACAGCAATCTAAACTCGGATGCTCTGGCCAGGTGGACAGGAAAAGCCCCACGAACTTTTGAATTTCATTTCCTGTTTGCCCAGCGTGGAGAGCACAGGTGACCACACAGAGCTCATCAGCACAGGTAACCATGCAGTCCGAGAACCGAAAAAGAGCACCAGCATGGACCACACGGGAGGTACTGGATCTGATCGCTATATGGGGAGAGGATTCCGTGCTAGCAGAACTACGGTCCAAGAGACGAAATGCCAAAACATTTGACAAAATCTCCAAGGGCATGATGGAGAGAGGCCACAATAGGGACTCATATCAGTGCCGTGTGAAAGTGAAGGAGCTCCGACAAGCCTACCAGAAAACCAAGGAAGCAAACGGACGGTCCGGGGCAGAGCCGCAGACATGCCGCTTCTACGATGAGCTGCATGCAATTCTAGGGGGCGCCGCCACCACTACCCCACCCCTGACCGTGGATTCCGAGGAGGGGTTACTCTCAGCCATGCATGAGGATTCTGCGGACGGGGAAGAGGAGGAGGAGGAGGAGGAGGAGCTTGCGGAGAGCACACAGCACTCCATTCTCCCCAACAGCCAGGATCTTTTTCTCACCCTGACTGAAGTACCCTCCGAACCCTCCCAAGGCGGTAGCGCAGACCCCCTGGAAGGGACCTCTGGTGAGTGTACCTTTGTAAATATCAAACATGGTTTAAAAACAAGCATTTTTTAATGATTAATTTGCCCTGAGGACTTGGGATGCATTCGCGGCCAGTACAGCTACTGGAAAAGTCTGTTAACGTGTCTGGGGATGGAGCGGAAATCCTCCAGGGACATCTCCATGAAACTCTCCTGGAGGTACTCCAAAAGCTTTTGCAGAAGGTTTCTGGGCAGGGCAGCCTTATTCCGTCCTCCATGGTAGGACACTTGACCACGCCATGCTAGCAGCAAGTAATCTGGTATCATTGCATGACAAAGCTTGGCAGCGTATGGTCCCGGTGTTTGCTGGCATTCAAGCAACATCCGTTCTTTATCTTGCTGTGTTATCCTCAGGAGAGTGATATCGTTCATGGTAACCTGGTTGAAATACGGGAATGTAATTAAGGGGACAGAGGTGGCCCCGTTCCTACTGGGCTGTTTGCCTGTGGCTGAAAACAAATCCTTCCCTGCAGTTAGCCAAGCGGGTGGGGGGGAGTGGGTGGACAATGGCGCTGAGCTTTTCGCGTTTGGCTAGCAGGGATCTTCCCTGATACCAGCCACGCGGTGGGGGGAGGGGTAAAGCGATCATCCCACAGAATTGAATGGGTGGTGGGGGGGGTTTATTTTGTTTTCTGCTGCTGCACGGTAACAGGAAAACCGCAGCACTTCATGGGCTTTGCTTGCTATGGGAAAGGAGGGCGCTGCTTTAATGCAGAAGCCGAAAGACAATGGCTTACCATGGCTGCATACAAGCCGAATTCTGTTGCCCGGCCCTGCGTCTGTGATCTCTAACACCAAAGCCGCAGGCACTCAATATAAGATGCAAAATGCGACCTTGTACCGAAATCACATGTGCTATGTAATGTGAATAGTGTTGTTCACCGTGAAATAGTATAAGCATTGTTCTATAAAATGTATCTTTTTAAATACTTCTCTCCCTTTTTTCCCCTCCTCCTGCAGCTGCAAATTTTTCAAGCCTCCCTCCTCCGTCCCGAAGGCTATCCCAGATAAGGCATTGAAAGAAACGCACGCGAGACGAGATGTTCTCAGAAATCATGCAATCTACCCGCGATGAAAGAGCTCATCTGAATGAGTGGAAGGACACGGTTTCAAAGTTCAGGAAAGATGCCAGTGACCATGAGGACAAGAGGGACCAACGTGAGGACATGAGGGACCAACGTGAGGAGAGAAGGGACGCTCGAGATGAGAGGTGGCAGGATGCAACGCTGGGGCTGCTGCGTGAGCAAACGGACATGCTCCGGCATCTGGTGGAGCTTCAGGAACGGCAGCAGCAGGATCACAGCGTGCCACTGCAGCCCCTGTATAACCGCCCTCCCCCCTCCCCAAGTTCCATAGCCTCCTCACCCAGACGTGTAAGAACGCGGGGGGTGTGGGGGGGAGGCTCCATGCACCCTGCCACTCCACCCCAGTGGACAGCCCAGGCAAAAGGCTGTCATTATTTTGAATTTTTTTAGTGACCTGTTCCTTCCTCCTATCCTCCTCCCAAACCCCACCCGGACTACCTTGTCAGTTCTCTCCCTATGTTTATTACCCATTAATAAAGAATGCATGATTTCTAAATGAAACTGACTTTATTTCTTTCAAAGCAAGCTGTGATCGAATGGGGGAGGGTGGGTTGCTTACAGGGAATGAGTCAATCAAGGGGGCGGGTTTTCATCAGGGAGAAACAAACAGAACTTTCACACCATAGCCTGGCCACCGTGAAACTTGTTTTCAAAGCTTCTCTGATGCGCAATGCTTCCTGGTGTGCTCTTCTAATCGCCCTGGTGTCTGGCTGCACGTAATCAGCGGCCAGGCGGTTTGCCTCAGCCTCCCACCCCGCCATAAAGGTCTCCCCCTTACTCTCACAGAGATTGTGGAGCACACAGCAAGCAGCAATAGCAATGGGAATGTTGGTTTGGCTGAGGTCTGAGCGAGTCAGTAACGAGCGCCAGCGACCCTTTAAACGTCCAAAGGCACATTCTACCACCATTCTGCACTTGCTCAGCCTGTAGTTGAACAGCTCCTGACTACTGTCCAGGCTGCCTGTGTATGGCTTCATGAGCCATGGCATTAAGGGGTAGGCTGGGTCCCCAAGGATAACGATAGGCATCTCAACATCCCCAATGGTTATTTTCCGGTCTGGGAAGTAAATGCCTTGCTGCAGCCGTTTAAACAGACTAGTGTTCCTGAAGACGCGAGCGTCATGAACCCTTCCCGGCCATCCCACGTTGATGTTGGTGAAACGTCCCTTGTGATCCACCATTGCTTGCAGCACCATTGAAAAGTACCCCTTGCGGTTTATGTACTGGCTGCCCTGGTGCTCCGGTGCCAAGATAGGGATATGGGTTCCATCTATCGCCCCACCACAGTTAGGGAATCCCATTGCAGCAAAGCCATCCACTATGACCTGCACATTTCCCAGAGTCACTACCTTTGGTAGCAGCAGCTCAGCGATTGCTTTGGCTACTTGCATCACAGCAGCCCCCACAGTAGATTTGCCCACTCCAAATTGATTACCGACTGACCGGTAGCTGTCTGGCGTTGCAAGCTTCCACAGGGCTATCGCCACTCGCTTCTCAACTGTGAGGGCTGCTCTCATCTTGGTATTCTGGCGCTTCAGGGCAGGGGAAAGCAAGTCACAAAGTTCCATGAAAGTGCCCTTACGCATACGAAAGTTTCGCAGCCACTGGGAATCGTCCCACACCTGCAGCACTATGCGGTCCCACCAGTCTGTGCTTGTTTCCCGGGCCCAGAATCGGCGTTCCACAGCGAGAAGCTGCCCCATTAACAACATGATCTCCAAAGCGCCGGGGCCCGTGGCGCGAGACAATTCTGTGTCCATGTCCTCATCACTCTCGTCGCCGCGCTGCCGTAGCCGCCTCCTCCTCGCCTGGCTTTTCTGGTCCTGGTTCAGCATAAACTGCACGATAATGCGCGAGGTGTTTACAATGTTCATGACTGCTGTCTTGAGCTGAGCGGGCTCCATGCTTGCCGAGGTATGGCGTCTGCACAGTTCACCAAGGAAAAAAGGCGCGAAACGGTTGTCTGCCGTTGCTTTCACGGAGGGAGGGGGAGGATGTTCCCAGAACCACCCATGACAATGTTTTTTGTACCATCAGGCATTGGGATCTCAACCCAGAATTCCAATGGGCAGGGGAGACTGCAGAAACTATGGGATAGCTATGGGATAGCTACCCACAGTGCAACGCTCCGGAATTCGATGCTAGTCTTGGTACATGGACGCGCACCGACGAATTAATCTGCTTAGTGTGGCCGCATGCACTCGAATTTATACAATCGGTTGCCAAAAATCGAATTCTGTAAATTCGGAGTAATCCCGTAGTGTAGACATACCCCTACATCCACGTAACTTACATCGACTTAACATGGTGCTCTCCCATTGATATTGTTTCTGCTTCTCATTCAGGTGGATTAATTAAGTCTACCGGAGAGCGCTCGCCTATCGACTTATCACGTCTTCACCAGACCCATTAAATCAATGCCACTGCATAGATCGCAGGGGTGCTGATTCAGCCCGTAGTCTAGACAAGGCCTCAGTCACCACATGGCACCACTGCTCTGGCTGCTGGTTCAGGGCTGCCTCCTGCTGTGAGTGTGTCTGAGCCCTAGGGTGGGAGACTACAGTTAGGAGTTTAGTAGAGTTGTTGCAATCTGCACCTTGAGCCCTCCCCACCCCCCTTTGTGGTGAGGGGAAATCCTGGAACCAGAAGCAGCCTCACTCCTGCCAGCAGCAATCATCAGCCCCTCTGCAGTGACTGAGGAGGCCAGATCCATCTCTGAACCCGAGGATCATTCACAGAGTGCACCATCTTTAGTTAGATCATCAGGGAGATTGTTTGCGAGTCCCCCCCTGCTGCCTGAACTGTGTCCTCAAGCCAGGGGGTAAGGGTGTGGAGATTTCATTACCTGCCACCCATTAAACCTGTGGAGGGACTTACTGCCTTATGGTTTGGGTGGCACTGAGTCATAGAATCATAGAATATCAGGGTTGGAAGGCACCTCAGGAGGTCATCTAGTCCAACCCCCTGCTCAAAGCAGGACCTAATCCCAACTAAATCATCCCAGCCAGGGCTTTGTCAAGCCTGACCTTAAAAACGTCTAAGGAAGGAGATTCCACCACCTCCCTAGGTAATTTTTGCACATCCTTCTTGTAGTGTGGGGCCCAAAACTGGACACAGTACTCAGGGTGACGCCTCACCAATGTCGAATAGAGGGGAACGATCACGTCCCTCGATCTGCTGGCAATGCCCCTACTTATACAGCCCAAAATGCCGGTAGCCTTCTTGGCAACAAGGGCACACTGTTGACTCATATCCAGCTTCTCGTCCACCGTAATCCCTAGGTCCTTTTCTGCAGAACTGCTGCCTAGCCACTCGGTCCCTAGTCTGTAACAGTGAATGGGATTCTTCCGTCCTAAGTGCAGGACTCTGCACTTGTCCTTGTTGAACCTCATCAGGTTTCTTTTGGCCCAATCCTCTAATTTGTCTAGGTGCGTTCACTTCAGTGGATTCTGAAACAGTCACTTGGAACCAGATTCACAGAAGAACGTAGCCATCTCCGTGCCTCTTTAGGTGCCTAAATCCAGCATTGAGGAATCACTGACATTCTCAAACCCAAATCTCAAGTACCAACTAATCCCATAGGTGACCGAAATCCGCATGGTGTCTACATTTCTCTGGTCAGCAGGCACAAAGCCAACTAAATCCTGATGCAGCTCCACAGCTAATGAGCAGCTCGGAGCTCTCACTCATGTGTAACCCCAGCGGCCACAAAGTGGTATTCACAAACTAGGCGTCTCCCTCTCTATCCCGCCAGGGGGCCTGATCTCATAGTCTTGATTAGAGCTGGTCAACAGCCTCAGGTCTGCACAAAAGAGAGGGGGTGTGCTTGTCCCAAAATACCCAATAGCCCAATTACAAAGGGATCTGACAAAGCTGGATGAGTAGGAAACAAATTGGCAGATGAAATTCAAGGTTGATAACTGAAAAGCAATGAACACTGGAAAACATAATCCCAAATACACATACAAAATGGTGGGGTTTAAATTAGCTGTTTCCACTCAAGAAAGAGATCTTGGTGTCATTGTGGATAATTCTCAGAAAATATCCACTCAATGTGCAGTGGCAGTAAAAACAGCTAAAGGAATGTTAGGAATCATTAGGCAAGGAATAGATAATAATAAGAAAATATCATAATGCCACTATATAAATCTATGGTACTCCCACACCTTGAATACTGTTTGCAGTTCTGGTCACCCTATCTCAAAAAAAGATATATTAGAATTGGAAGAAGTAGCGAGAAGGGCAACAAAAAATGATTAGAGGTATGGAACAGCTTCCATATGTGGAGAGATTAAAAAGACTGGGACTGTTCAGTTTAGAAAAGAGACGATTAAGGTGGGATATGATAGAACTCTATAAAATCATGAATCGCTGAAGAAAGTAAATAAGGAAGCATTATTTACCCCTCCACATATCACAATAAACAGGAGTCACCCAATGAAATGAATAGGCAGTAGGTTTAAAACAAACAAAAGGAATTACAGCTTCCCAGAATGCACAGTCAGCCTGTGAACTCGTTGCCAAAGTATGTTGTAAAGGCCAAAAATATAATGGGGTTCAAAAAAAAAAAAAAGAATGAGAAGTTTCTGGAGGATAGCTCCTTCAATGGCTAGTAGCCAAGATGGTCAGGGATGCAAGCCAGTACTCTGGGTGTCTATAAGCCTCTGATGATCAGAAGCTGGGACTGGATGTCAGGAAATGGATCATTAGATAAATTGCCCTGTTCTGTTCATTCCCTCTGATGCATCAGGCACCGGCCACTGTCAGACGACAGGATACTGGGCTGGATGGATTATTGGTCTGACACAATATGGCTGTTCTTATGTTGCTTCCCTAGAGCAGGGGTGAAAGTGAGCCGGTACGGGCCGGTACTCCGTACCGGTAAGAACCCGCACCGGCCCATACCCAGCCCACATTAAAGCGCTGCCGCCGCAGCACATTAATGTCCCTGCCCCTTTTGCCTCCCCTGTCGGCAGCCCTGCCAGTAGGGTCCGTACCGGCAGGGCCGCCGACGGGGGGTGGGGTGGGGAATCCTCAAAGCACTGCCGCGGCAAAGGACCGCTTTAACGTCGCTGCCCCTTCCCCCCATCGGCGGTCTGTACTGGCAGGGCCGCCGACAGGGGAGGCAAAAGGGGCAGGGACATTAAAGTATTGTGTTGTTCGTGTGCTGGGTTATATTTCTTGTAAATAGATAAGTAGCATTAGTCATTTTCCAAAGAGACAGCATCTGTATGTCCCAAGCACAGGGCACTGAAATGAAGAACCCATGACCCAATGCATGCCAGGAGGGAAGACAAGCCACTCCGATTAGCAAGCAGCAGGGAAGAGGCTTAAGCCACAAAGGGGGTGGGAGGGAAGGGGGCTACATGAAATACAATGTTGGCATTTCCCTCAGAGAGCTGTCTCTGCAGCATGGGGGACTGAAGGAGCCTCTGACTCCTGTGTGGCACAACAAAATTGGCAGGGAGTCAGGGACTGCAGGGGGTAGCCCTCCCTTTTAAGGGAGCTGGGAGCCCTAGTAAAATGAAGAAGCACCCACATATCACTTTCTACACTAGGTGTTAGGTCAGTATAATTACATCGCTCAGGAGTGTGGATTTTCAATACCCCTGTGTGACATAGTTATACTGATGTATATCTGTAGTGTAGACCTAATCTAAGTTTCCTGAAAAGTTAATGGGACTTAGTCTCCAAAGTATCTAAGGACTTGTCTCCATGGGGACACTCAGGGAAGTTAATCTGGATCAACTTTTAAAATGAATTAGTTAAACCACAGTAAACACATGTGAACATTCTTATTCAGAATGAAAGTGGCCTTCATTTGATTTAGCTTAGTTCACAAATCAAATTCAGGCAATTTAAAATCTGAATTAGGATGTCCACACAGGGGGTTAATGAAATTTAAGTAATCCACTTTACATTCAAACTTCAGTTAATTCGAATTAATTTTCCAGAGTTTTTCTGTGTAGACAACAACTCAGTAACTTTTGAAAATGGGAGTCAAGATACTAAATCATTTTACCACTTTTGAAAATTTTATCCTTATGGAATAAAATGTATTTTTTTCAACCTGAGTGTGGAAAGAAAAACATCTGTTCTCTGTTGTAAACAAATTGTTGCCATAATAACTCTCACAAAGTTCTTGAGGTCCCTTCCAGCCCCACATTTCTTTGATTCTATGTCGTTATCGCTGAAGGCTCTCCTGTTCTTAGGATGCTAACAAACTCTGTTGTAAAATTAAGAATGCTTCAAAAGGGCTTATTAAAAAGTAGTTTAAATTACATTCTAACATCACTTTAATTTTTAGAAGATATATTTAATAATACAGCTCCAAGAATTGGTATTTTAAAAGCAAATAAAAGGGAGAGTGATTATTATTGGTATCACTTCTAACAGCAGACAGTCTGAAATCACTTCTGAAATCAGGAAACTGATCTCACAGTGACATGCATTAGACCATCTAATAGCTACCCAATGGAAGAAGTGCAAATTCGATCATTTGGGAGTTTTAAAACAATAATAGACAAAGCAATAAAATGTGCTGTGGAGAAGGGACAAGCCTGTGCTGGCTCCTGGGGAGACAGAATAATAGAGTTTGATAAATCTGCTTTCTCCAATTCTAGGCCTTTCTTACCTATAACCAAGACTTCAATGATGATCCCTCTGTGAAATGAGTTGGCTGTGGCAGAACATATATATTTCCCTTCATCTTCCACCTGAATATTGTTCAGTTTCAGAGAAATATTTCCTTTCCCAAACTCCTTTCCTTTAAAAACTTCTGCCTTTTTTTCATATTTCTTCCTGAGCCATTCTCTGCTGTTGATTCCATTTGGAGACAAATAACCCATTGAGCATTTGTCATCCTGTGGATAAGAATTAACCAGGGGGCTGCTTTCATCATAGAGGTAGAGATAGATTGTCTTATCCTTCCCAGGTCCAACTTTCCTCCATTGCAGCTCCATGCTGGGGGGCAGATGTTTCGTAATCAGCCGGCAGGGAAGAATGGCATTTTCTCCAATTACAGTGGTAATGATGTCATGTTCTGCCGCCACATCAAAGAAACCTGAAAAATGTTCAGGGGGTTATAGTTGCACCAGCAGCACATAATGACTCATATTAATGTGTAAGAGAGAGTGAGTGAAAAAGAGGACAGCCCTAATTCTCCTCTTATTTATACTCTTTTTATAATAGTCTAAATTCAATAGCTTTGGGGGATTCACTCCTAATATACACAAAGATAAGTAAAAAAAGAATCAGAGCTATACTATCTTTTACATCTGTGGTGATCTCAAAAATAGTATTTGAAAAGAAATGCTGAGTGGTACAGGTCTTCACTATGCTGCACTAAAGGCTTGTCTACACGGTGGGGTAATGCGCACTATGGGAGAGTGATTAATAAAATGTACCAATGTGTTGTGCATTGATTGGTCTGTGTAGACCTTGATGATGCACACTAAAAGTTCCCTAGTGTGCTTTCCTGAATTACTGTTAACTTAAGAACATAAGAACAGCCATACTGGTCAGACCAAAGGTCCATCAAGCCCAGTATCCTGTCCTCTGACAGTAGCCAATGCCAGGTGCCCCAAAGGGAATGAACAGACAGGGAATCAAATGACCCATACCCTGTCACCCAATCCCAGCTTCTGGCAAATAGAGGCTAGGGACACCATTCCTGACCATCCTGGCTAATAGCCATTGATGGACCTATCTTCCATGAGTCTATCTAGCTCCCTTTTGAACCCCATTATAGTATTTGCCTTCACAATACCCTCTGGAAAGGAGTTCCAGAGGTTGACAGTGTGTTGCACGAAAAAATACTTACTTGTGTTTGGTTTAATAGTGCTACCTATTAATTTCATTTGGTAGCCCCTTGTTTTTGTATTATGAGAAGGAGTAAATAACACTTGTTTAATATCTTCATTAATGATCTGGAAGATGGCGTGGATTGTACCCTCAGCAAGTTTGCAGATGACACTAAACTGGGAGGAGTGGTAGATATGCTGGAGGGTAGGGATAGGATACAGAGGGACCTAGACAAATTAGAGGATTGGGCCAAAAATAATCTGATGAGGTTCAACAATGACAAGTGCAGAGTCCTGCAGTTAGGAATGAAGAA
Organism: Platysternon megacephalum; assembly: GCA_003942145.1. NCBI lineage: Eukaryota > Metazoa > Chordata > Testudines > Platysternidae > Platysternon > Platysternon megacephalum. The sequence continues at coordinate 150,526 of QXTE01000459.1, forward strand.
TTCCATGCACTGTTACAGACTAGGGACCGAGTGGCTGGGCAGCAGTTCTGCAGAAAAGGACCTAGGGGTTACGGTGGATGAGAAGCTGGATATGAGTCGACAGTGTGCCCTTGTTGACAAGAAGGCTAATGGCACTTTGGGCTGTATAAGTAGGGGCATAGCCAGCAGATCGAGGGATGTGATCATTCCCCTCTATTCGACATTGGTGAGGCCTCACCTGGAGTACTGTGTCCAGTTTTGGGCCGCACACTACAAGAAGAATGTGGAAAAATTGGAAAGAATCCAGCGGAGGGCAACAGAAATGATTAGGGGGCTGGAACACACGACTTATGAGGTGAGGCTGAGGGAACTGGGATTGTTTAGTCTGCAGAAGAGAAGAATGAGGGGGGATTTGATAGCTGCTTTCAACTACCTGAAAGAGGATTCGCAAAAGGATGTATCTAGACCAGTGGTCTCCAAAGTGTGGTGCGCGCTCCCCAGGGGGACGCAAGAGGATCCTTTGGGGTACGTGGCAGGAGGAGCACTGCCAGAGCAGCGCCGCTTTTTTTTTTTCCCCTCCCTTAGCAGTTCGACCGGGAGTCCGAGCGGCTTTTTTATTTATTTATTTATTTATTTTTTGCTTCGGCAGTTCGGGCCAGAGCAGGTGGTGCGTGCTCAACATTTTTTTTACTGATGGGGTGCGCGATCAAAAAAGTTTGTAGACCACTGATCTAACTGTTCTCAGTGGTAGCAGATGACAGAACAAGGAGTAATGGTCTCAAGTTGCAGTGGGAGAGGTTTAGGTTGGATATTAGGAAAGACATTTTCACTAGGAGGGTGGTGAAGCACTGGAATGGGTTACCTAGGGAGGTGGTGGAGTCTCCTTCCTTAGAGGTTTTTAAGGTCAGGCTTGACAAAGCCCTGGCTGGGATGATTTAGTTGGGGATTGGTCCTGCTTTGAGCAGGGGGTTGAACTAGATGACCTCCTGAGGTCCCTTCCAACCCTGATATTCTATGATTCTATGAATGACTACAAGATCTCTTTCTTGAGTGGTAACAGCTAATTTATACCCCATCATTGTATATGTACCGTTAAGATTATGTTTTCCAATGTGCATTACTTTGCATTTATCAACATTAAATTTCATCTGCCATTTTGTTGCCTAGTCACCCAGTTTTGAGAGATGCTTTTGTAGCTCTTCGCGGTCTACCTGGGACGTAACTATCTTGAGTAGTTTTGTATCATCTGCAAATTTTTCCACCTCACTGTTCACCCCTTTTTCCAGGTCATTTATGAATATATTAAATAGGACTGGGCCCAGTACAGATCCCTGGGGGATACCACTATTTACCTCTCTCCATTCTGAAAACTGACCATTTATTCCTACCCTTTCTTTCCTATCTTTTAACCAGTTACCAATCCATGAGAGAACCTTCCCTCTTATCCTATGACTGCTTACTTTGCTTAAGAGCCTTTGGTGAAGGACCTTGTCAAAGGCTTTCTGAAAATCTAAACACACTATATCCCCTGGATCTCCTTTGTTTGCTTGTTGACCCCCTCAAAGAATTCTAGTAGATTGGTGAGGCATGTTTTCCCTTTATAAAAACCACATTGACTATTTCCCAAGAAATTGTGTTCATCTATGTGTATGACAATTTTGTTCTTGACGACTGTTTCAACCAATTTGCCCAGTACTGAAGTGAGGCTTACTGGCTTGTAGTTGCCAGGGTCACTGCTGGAGCCCTTTTTAAAAATTGGCATTGTATTAGCTATCCTCCAGTCATTTGCTACAGAAGCTGATTTAAATGATAGGCTACAGATGACAGCTAGTAGTCCTGCAATTTCACATTTGAGTGCCTTCAGAACTCTTGGGTGAATACCATCAGGTCATGGATACTTATTACTGTTTAGTTTATCAATTTGTTCCAAAACCTCCTCTAATGACACCTCAATCTGGGACAGTTTCTCAGATCTGTCACCCAAAAAGCATGGCTCAGGTTTGGGAATCTCCCTCACATCCTCAACAGTGAAGACCGATGCAAAGAATTCATTTAATTTCTCCACAATGGCCTTATTGTTCTTAAGTGCTCCTTTAGCATCTTGATTGTTCTTTGGCCCCACTGGTTGTTTAGCAAGCTTTCTGCTTCTGATGTATTTAAAAATGTTTTTGCTATTACATTTGAGTCTTTGGCTAGCTGGTCTTCAGATTCTTTTTTGGTCTTTCTAATTATATTTTTACACTTCATTTGCCCAAGTTTATGCTCCTTTCTATTTTCCTCATTAGGATTTATCTTCCACTTTTTAAATGATGCCTTTTTGCCTCTCACTGCTTCTTTTACTTTGTTGTTTAGCCATGGTGGCTCTTTTTTGTTTCTCTTACTATGTTTTTTAATTTGGGGTATACATTTAAGTTGAGCCTCTATTATGGTGTCTTTAAAAAGTTTCCATGCAGCTTGCAGGGATTTTACTTTTGGTACTGTACCTTTTAATTTCTGTTTCACTGACCTCCTCTTTTTGCGTAGTTTCCCTTTCTGAAATTAAATGCTACAGTGTTGGGCCACTGTGGAGTTTTCCCTGCCACAGGGATGTTAAATTTAATTATATTATGGTCACTATTAGCAAGCGGTCCAGCTATATTCACCCGTTGGATCTGATCCTGTGCTTCACTTCAGACTAAATTAAGTATTGCCTCTCCTCTTGTGGGTTCCAGGACCAGCTGCTCCTAGAAGCAGTCATTTAAGGTGTCAGTAAACTTTATCTCAGCATCCTTCTTGAGGTTATATGTACCCAGTCAATGTGGGGATAGTTGAAATCCCCCATTATTATTATTAAGTTTTTTATTTTAATAACCTCGCTAATCTCCCTGAGCATTTCACAGTCACTAACACCATCCTGGTCAGATGATCTGTAATACAGGTCTGTCTCATCTTACACGCATTTAACATGCGCGATTTCGGCTTTGCGCAGTCGGCAAAAACACACACACACACACAAAAAGAGAGAAAAAAAGCAATTTATGTACTGTGTCTGTAGTGCGGGCGATTCCGCCTGCCATTAAAGTCAATGGGATTTCGACTATACGCGGTTTTCGCTTTACGCGCTAACCGCGGAACGTAACCCCAGCGTAAGATAAGACAGACCTGTATAGCCCTACTGCTATATTCTTATTTTTCAAGCATGGAATTACTATCCATAGATATTCTATAGTACAATTTTGTTCATTTAAGATTTTTACTTCATTTGATTCTACGCTTTCTTTCACATATAATGCCACTCCCCCACCAGCACGAACTGTTCTGTCCTTCCGATATATTTTATACCCTGGTATTACTGTGTTCCATTGATTTTCCTCATTGCACCAGGTTTCTGTGATGCCTATTATATCAATATCCTCATTTAATATGAGGCATTCTAGTTCACCCATCTTATTATTTAGACCTTTTTAATTTTAAGTGCCAGCAATCTGGTTCCATTTTGGTTTAGGTTCTGGTTTGGTTTTGGTTTAACATATTATTGCTTCAAAAAATAATATGGTAAAGGACACCTGGGAAACTTTAGTGAGCACCAGCTGGGGTCTACATGGACTAATTAATGTGCAACCCTTTAATGCGCTTTAGAAATCACACCCCACTTATTTGTGTTGGTGCTCCATGTAGGCAAGCCTTGAATGGCATGGTTGGCCACAAGGCAGGTGCGTTTAGCCCTATTTTGTAAGTAAGAGCAGGAATATTTGCTTTGACAGTACTATATCCCTTACCTGAAATTGCAATAACTTTTTTGCGGTGCCTCTTCAGCAAGGGGTTTATTATAGTGCATGAGATAGTGTCAGAAGCAATATCTGCTACCCTGAGCGTACTGTGGATTTGATACAGATCTGTCACATCTTTTTGGATTCTTGTTTCAGCCATAGCAGTTATGTCTTCTCCTGTGCTGTCAGTCCAGCGTACTTCAGGTTTTGGGTACCACCCTTGGGACGTACACCTCAGAGTGATTGAATTATTCCGCTGATGGTCTATAGTTAGGCAAGGTGCAGATCCAAAACCTAGAGTGAAAAACAATTTCAAAAAATGTTAAACAGGCTGAAGAACTAGCTAACAAACCAAACAAATAGTGCTAATGATGAATGATCACCACTGTCATTATAGTCGCCATGTCCTCTTGAATCTACACTGAACTATAATTTTGCATTTCCAAGTATCTTAAATCCATAGAGAGAGATTTCCACTTCAAGAGATCACCAAACACTTCACCAGCTGATCCCAAACTGTATGTAGACATGACTTTGTCATATGTATGTGACAGCTTCACTTTTGGGATGGCAGCAGTTTAGCCGGGAAACAGTATTTTCAGAAAAGGGGAGATCCACCTTTGTGCTGTCCATATTTTCGGCACATTCAGGGGCCCCACTGGGTCCCAATGTAAGTCAGAGCAGCCTTAGGGCTATTCTAACTTACACTTTGTTTCCCATCGTCCCCTATGAGGCCTTGGAAGCAGAGCAGAGCCAAAGCACAGTGTGCTCCAGCCATACCCCTACCAGCCCTTAGCCTGCTCCCTCTCTCCGACAATCCTGACATGCCCCTTACACCAAGTCCGGAAGCAAGGCCACTACAGAGCCCTTACATCAGCTCTACACTGGCCAGGGAGAACCTTCTCTGTACAAGGGGTAATATCAATGGTTTATTTCCATGTAAAAGGGCCTTAGTGTAACTGAGAATCAGGGGAAGTGTGTACAAATCACAGGTGGACAGTGACCTCACAGTTCCGCAGGACTCTAATGTAGTGCCTGGGAGCATGTGTGTGTGTGACGGGAGGTAATGGCCCAGCTTTCCCCCTGCGCTTTAGACATTTTATTGCTGTTGTATAACAGCAGCACACACAATGCAGGGGATGAGGATTGCACATGCCACTAGCAAAAAGCCAGAGAAAAATGTACATGAGGTATCCATACTGTGTGCATACACTGTGTATAATTTGCATATACTATGTGAGATGGACACCAAACTGCTGAACCTTCTCTGACTCCCAGTCCAGCACTTCTCTCCTCTTCCTTCCCAATCCATCACTTCCTCTGCCCACCTCCCATAACATTGCACACACGTGGGTGTTTCTCCTTCCCCTGCCAGCTGATGAACCCTCCCTGTTGGGAGGAAAGGATTAAATGGAAATACAGCTGCTACACACAGTGCAAGGCAATGGAGAATCAGCGCCACTGTGATCAGTGCGGCATTGTTCCCTGCCAGCAACACTTCTGTATGAACATCTCCATGCTTACCTGGAACAGTCACCTGGGCGATAGCTTCTTGATAGACACCATCGCTTGTCACCGCACACACATACTGCCCACTATCTTCTACTTGCACTGGAAAGAGCTTCACCCTAACGACTCCATTCTCATATCGTCCTTTGATCCTGTGCCGGTCCTCAGCCCGGCCCAGCTCAGTCCCTTTTTCTGTGCTATTGTAAAAATATAATGTCGTATTTTTGTTCCTTTCCAATTTGTACCAATGCACTTGAATGTTAGCGGGGACCTGGCCTACGAGATGGCAGGACAATGTCGCAGCTTGTCCAACCAAGACGACTGCAGGAGCAACATGCACAGTGACAGTAAAATCACCTGCAAGAAAGGAAATAAATCCTGCACACTGATTTTCTTCAAAAGCTTGAAATTGGTGTAGACAGAACAAAAGAAAAACTAGATGCAATTTCTGAGACACAACAACAGTGTGAGAGAAACTTTCACACGGTCCTGGGAGAAACTCACCCCATCTAACCTAATGACCCCCCTTCAGAATGGAGAGAGTGTTTGAGCTCCTCACTGATAGCTCAGCTATGCACAGATTTGAGCACGAGGTGGTGCAGACTGAACTTCTCAGGGGTCGGTGCAGGATGCATAGTCCCTCCCGAAGTTCCAGGCAGAGAAGGAGCCTGTGCCATCATTAAAGATGTTACAGTGTGTTCTCCTCTTAGTGGCTGGCCAGCATGGTGAGGTTGACAGCAGAGCTAAGGCTAGACTTGGCCGAATTCAATCTTTAAAAAATAATAATTTTGATGGATAATATCAATGTTTATTTTTAATCATTTTTTTCTGTTTTTAATCTACTGAAATTTTCAAGAGTTTGCAGACTTAGGGGGTTTAAGAATGTTTTTATTTGTATCAATTTAAATTTTCACAGTTGCAGGAAATTATGGATGGGCACACAATGGGGGCGTGTAGCGGAGTTGTCACCCGCTCCTGGCCTGAAAGGGGTTAAAAGCCAGCCCTTGGGGAGGGCTGGGGCTGGGAGCCTTAGGCTGGGCTGATTGAGGAGGCAGCTCTATAAAGGCCAGGGAAGCCAGGAGCAGACACACAGTCTCTCTCTGCCTTCAGAGAGAGAAAGAGGGGCCTGGCTGCTGGGAAGCTCAGGGTGCCTAGAGTGAGGCAGGGCTGGGGAAAGACCAAAGGGGCTGGGGCGCTCCAGGCTGGCAGCTCCCCAGGCTGCAGGGCCTTGTCCAAGGCCCCATAGAGGCACTGGACTCCAGAGAGACCCAACCTTGCCTATGATGAGTGGCTGACCCTGCAGTCTGCCCCAGGGCGTGGGGGCAAGTTGGTGACTGGCAGTAGCCTACGACTGAGGCGAGGTGGGGATAGGGGGTGGGGGTTCCCTGGGGAGGGGAGACCCTGAGACTGAGGGGTGCACTGCTAGGGGCAGCGCCCCAGATAATGGGGCACCAGAGTCCTGGGAGGGACACGGGGGCCAAGTGGCAGTGGGACACCGGCCTGCAGAGGGCGCTCCAAGGCTGGAAATGAGCTAATTCCCAAGACACCAGCAGGAGGCGCCGCAGGGGTTAGTCCCACATCGCTACTGGGCGGGTCAGACAATTAAAGTTTATCAGCATTAAAACAGAAACTGTCAACTGCATATATAAAATTTTTAGCATTAAGTCAAACTAATTTCTTACTTTGCATCTCTGTATATTTTAATTAGCAGTGATGGAAATATTTTTCATCAGTTTGTGTGCGTACAGTGAAATTGACATTTTATCAACATTTACATATAAAAATCTAAGCCTAATTATGATCCTGCTTTCTGTGCAACCCTTTTGGGTGGCTTGTGTCTCTGTAAGAAGTAGGAGAGAGAAGTCACTGAGGGGGGAGGGATAGCTCAGTGGTTTGAGCATTGGCCTGCTAAATCCAGGGTTGTGAGTTCAATCCTTGAGGGGGCCACTTAAGAATCTGGGGCAAAATTGGTCCTGCTAGTGAAGGCAGGAGGCTGGACTTGATGACCCTTCCAGCTCTATGAGATAGGTATATCTCCATATATTCTTATATATTATAGCATAGGAAAAGCAATTTGTAGTCTTCAAGGTGATGCCCAGCCTGTAAAGTTTTGCTGGGAAAACTCCCCCAGCCAGCCCGGCTGAGTTCGCCTTTCAGCTCCTAGGGAAACTCAGCCCTTTTCTAATGCTCTAAGTCGACCTAAGTTGCGGCAGTTAAGTTACCTAGTTTATGTAACTTACATCCATGTAACTTACATCGACTTAACATGGTGCTCTCCCATTAATATCGTTTCTGCCTCTGTTTCAGGTGGATTAATTAAGTCTACGGGAGAGCACTCGCCTATCAACTTATCACGTCTTCACCAGACCCATTAAATCAACCCATTAAATTGCAGGGGTGCCGATTCAGCCCGTAGTGTAGACAAGGCCTCAGTCACCACATGGCACCACTGCTCTGGCTGCTGGTTCAGGGCTGCCTCCTGCTGTGAGTGTGTCTGAGCCCTAGGGTGGGAGACGACGGTTAGGATTTTAGTAGAGTTGTTGTAATCTGCACCTTGAGCCCTCCCCACCCCCCTTTGTGGTGAGGGGAAATCCTGGAACCAGAAGCAGCCTCACTCCTGCCAGCAGCGATCATCAGCCCCTCTGCAGTGACTGAGGAGGCCAGATCCATCTCTGAACCTGAGGATCATTCACAGAGTGCACCATCTTTAGTTAGATAGTCAGGGAGATTGTTTGCAAGACACCCCCCCCCACACACACACACACACACACTGCCTGAACTGTGTCCTCAAGCCAGGGGGTAAGGGTGTAGAGATTTCATTACCTGCTGCCCATTAAACCTGTGGAGGGACTTACGGCCTTATCCCACAGATGAGTAGTTTCGGCGGCACTGAGCCCAGTTAGCCAAACTGTTAACTGCTGCTGCACAGAAGATATTGTGGTCACAGGTCTTCAAGGGCTCCTACAAAGTACACAGACTAACAGGACACTACATTTTATGGTTGCTAATTTTATTGTGTCATGTCATTGGGGAAATTCATTGGTATTATCTGTGTGTGCACCGGTGACCCTAAGAGCAGGGTTTTACCCTGTTATGTAATTTGTGTTATTTCTTGGGAGTCTCCAATTATCTGCCATGCAGGTGAGGGTTATCCTGTGGTTAGAATGTCCATTTGGCAAATAATTCCAAATGATTAATATATTTGAGAATTTTACTTTCTACTTGGGGAAATGTGTGGGCAGATAATGAGAGGGCAATCATCACATATAGTGAAATATGCACTCAGCCCTAGTTATCACTAACGACCTAAGAAAGAAATTCCAATTAATAAAAGTAATGCAACATTAGCATATGTAATGCAGTATAATAATGGTTGGAATTTTTTTTCCCTTCCATGGAGAGTTTTCTTTTCCTTTCTTTTTTGGTTATTAAACCAAAACCCAATTTTTTAACAAAAGTCAGCAGGGTTTGTTTTTTTTGTTTGTTTTTGTTTTTTCCTGAAAAAAAATGGGGTTTTGGGGTTTCTAATGAAACATCAGAAAAATGTGATGGAGGCAGACACTTTCTACACAAAACATAATTCAGTCAAAACCCCAATTTTCTACTAAAATAGTTCTGATGGAGAATATTTTGACCAGCCCTCGTACAATGTGAGTGATTTGGAGCTTTTGGCCAAAATATTCAAAATAGGGACCTAAAGAGAGACTCTTAAATAGAAGTCAGATAGTCTTACTTAGGTATGTAAATATGGCTGAAATTCATCCAAAAATTTATAACAATTGGAGTCTGTGATGAGCTCTTCAGGTTTTGAGGGTGGTGTGTGAGAGAGAGAGGGCGGGTGTGGTGGGGGGGGGGGGAGGAGAGAAAAATACATTGGTGGTGGCAACAGTGGTTGTAGCCATTCTCTGATCTGATTGTACACATGTATATACTATACCAGTAGCTCCTTTCCTAGATCACTGATAAAACCATTGGTAGGTAGCTATCCCTCCGTGTGCAGGTGCTAAACAATCTCTCATCCTGAGTGACCCCCATCCTTCATGATCTGGATGATGGGATGGATTGTACCCTCAGCAAGTTCACAGATGACACTAAGCTGGGGGGAGAGGTAGATATGCTGGATGGTAGGGATAGGATACAGAGGGACCTAGACAAATTGGAGGATTGGGCCAAAAGAAATCTGATGAGGTTCAACAAGGACAAGTGCAGAGTCCTGCACTTAGAACAGAAGAATCCCATGCACCGCTACAGGCTGGGGACCAACTGGCTAAGCAGCAGTTCTGCAAAAAAAAAAGACCTAAGTATTACAGTGGACAAGAAGCTGGATATGAGTCAACAGTGTGCCCTTGTTGCCAAGAAGGCTAACAGCATATTGGGCTGCATTAGTAGGAGCATTGTCAGCAGATCGAGGGGAGTGATTATTCCCCTCTATTCGGCACCGGTGAGGTTACATCTGGAGTACTGTGTCCTGTTTTGGGCCCCTCACTACAGAAAGGATGTGGACAAACTTGAGAGAGTCCAGCAGAGGGCAACGAAAATGACTAGGGGGCTGGGGCACATGATTTATGAGGAGAGGCTGAGGGAACTGGGCTTATTTAGTCTGCAGAAGAGAAGAGTGAGGGGGGATTTGATAGCAGCCCTCAACTACCTGAAGGGGGTATGTTTTGGTGAATGTGATTTAAGATAAAAGCCAGTGGAAACAATGGGAAATAATCTTCCTCTTTCCAGAAGCAGATGCACTTCAGTCTGCCTGAACAAAGATGAAGGTTCAAGTGTTGCTCTCATTTACACCTGTACAACCTCAGTGAAGCTAATAAGGAGCTAATGGGGTTAACAGAGGGCAGAATTTTCCCTGAATATTTTCACTGCGCTGAATGTGCTCTACAAAGAGAGAGACTGAGCTCCAGCCAAATCCCCAATCACTACACTAGGGTTACAGGGTCCTCTGCCTGTTCCAGTCCTCTCCTGGAGCCGTCCCCTTCCTGGGCCCAAAAGAGCCCGTGTATCTCATGTATCTCTTTATTATGAATTTTAAGGTCACACATGAAGAGAAAACTACAATTCCATCATAACTCATTTGCTACTCTCAGCCTTTGGTTTTCTGTATTTGCTTTTGTATCTCTTAAATAATAACCAGAAGACAGCCCTGATACCAGATTCTCATCCGGTGAGGGAGATGAGGGGGTCAAGGACATAAAATGACACTAACTGACAACAACTGCTAATTATAATAGCACATTCAAAGATGGAACAAGCTGGGAGCATGGTCCCACCATCGAGCCTGCACAGTAAGAAGGAACTGAAGGATGCCTGGAGCTCAGAGCATGAGGGACACCAGGGCACAGGTGAGGTCCCCTCTACTGGTACCATTAGCAAAAACTCTCTGGAACTGGCACATGAGAAACACACCTAATGTAATGGGCATAGGCAATTACTCAAAGCAGAACAAAGATGGTTTATCACAATGGAATCAAGTCTGACAGTCCAAAAAGATGAGAGAAAGAGCAAACAAAAATACCTCTTTTTCAGCTGATGTTTTTGGTTTATTTCTGTTTCAGCCACAAAATTTCGGTAATTAAATTTACAACAAAAATTGAAATTTTCTGTGGAAACAATTGACTCCATTAGTGAATGAGTTATTCTAACCAGGTTTAACTCTGTTTAGCTTAGTAGCTCTGAAAGTTCACAGGTCACTGTGGAGTGGGTCTCTGCCAACAATTAAAACTCCCCATTAGACTGTGATGTGAGAAAGCACAGGTGCCTAACCTCAAGATTATTATGAAAGTCCTCTGTGCCATTGTGACGGTACCTCCCATAAGGCTTTATGGGAATATGACATAACTGGCATATGTTTTGTGCTGCCTGTGCCATGTAACATATCTCTGTAAAGGTTATGGTCTACTATATCTATTCATCCTATTTGTACACATATATCATTTTGTACTTGAGGTTAAGAATATTGGCTGTATACTTGCTTGATTTCTAAGTAAGCTTTGTGAGGCATTTGGTCAGCTTCTTTAGGAAGGAATTTGCAAGGTTAAGTACCTGATCAGGAAGCACTTGGGGAACAATGCATCTTGGAATGCTCCAATCCACATAAGAAGTCTTCCTGGAGACATACAATATAGCATGTGGACAATGGCTTCTGCCTGTAAAGACTGTGAGTCATGCATGGACATGTGACTTGCCCAGGTGACTCCAAATCTCCATCTTGGAGCTGGACTTTGCATAGGAGTGAGGAGGGGGATCTCCACCCACAAGAGAAAGTCTATTTAAACCCGTGGGAGACCCCTCCATTTTGTCTTCAGCTGGCTAAAGAGAGAGAGCCTCTCCCCCCCTCCCCCCACGGATACTTGAAAGAAACTGGAACAAAGAACAGTAACTACAGGGGGTGTGAGTGATTGCTGGACCCAGGCTAAAAGGAGATTAGTCTGTAAAAGGGAGCATTCTGTAACTGGTGAGGATCTTATCGGAACTCAGTTTGATTAGACATAGATTTGCGCATTTTATTTTATTGTGCTTGGTGACTTACTTTGCTCTGTCTGTTACTAGTTGGAACCACTTAAATCCTACTTTCTGTATTTAATAAAATCACTTTTTACTTAGTAATTAACTCAGAGTATGTATTAATACCTGGGGGAGCAAACAACTGTGCATATCTCTCTATCAGTGTTATAAAGGGCGAACAATTTATGAGTTTACCCTGTATAAGCTTTATACAGGGTAAAACGGATTTATTTGGGTTTAGACCCCATTGGGAGTTGGGCATCTGAGTGTTAAAGACAGGAACACTTCTGTGAGCTGCTTTCAGGTAAACCTGCAGCTTTGGGGTACGTGGTTCAGACCCTGGGTCTGTGTTGGAGCAGACGGGAGTGTCTGTCTCAGCAGAACAGGGTGCTGGAGTCCTGAGCTGGCTGGGAAAGCAGGGATAGAAGTAGTCTTGGCACATCAGGTGGCAGCTCCCAAGCAGGTTTCTGTGATCCAACCCGTCACAGCCGTATTCCCTGTTTATAGCAAAATTGCCTTTCTGCTTTTGCCCTGACACCTGGGCTGCTCCAAGCCAGAGCAGAAAAGTCTCCCCATGGAAGGCAGCCCCAGAACATTTCATGGTGACAACTGAAACCTCAGCAGTTAAGGAGCAAACAATTCTCACTGAGAATGATTCTGCATGGTGGGATGGACAGCAGAGCTTGGGTTAGACACACACACACACACATATAATCAATTTTAATTGTCAAGCATTTTTTCTATGTTTATCTATTGAAATTTTCAGAGTTTTACAGATTTATGGTGTTTAGACTTTTTAAAAAATTTGTATCAATTTAAAATGTCAGAGTTTCGTGAAATTTGAGGGGAGACACACAGACAATTATTTAATGACTGTAGATTCTGGGATTCAAAAAGTGAAAGCATAAACCATTAAAACAGAAACTGTCAACAGCATATGTTGAAATATTAGCCTGAAATCAAACTCTAAGAAATTCTCAAGCTCCATTTTTGTTACTTTACCTCTCTGAGTATTTTGATTGGCAGCAATGGAAATATTTTCTCGTCAGTTTGTGTGCATACAGTGAAATCAACATTTAACAACATTTACCGATACCAATAAAAATCGAATCCTTCCAAGCTTAGTTATGGTCCTGCTTTCTGCCTAACCCTTATGGGTGGCTTGTGCCTCTGGAAGAAGTAGTAGAGAGTAGTCCCTGAATGCAGGAAAAGCAATTGTACCTGGCCATTGCCAATCTTTCTGGTACTTTGGAATAGTAACAATCATTCTGTTAGTTTAGGCTTCTCCTAACAATATCCACTGGTAGGGTAAATGTCCCATCTAAGCAGCAGTGTCACTGCTTTCATCCTGAAACACGGCTCTCTGTACTTTTCAGCAGCTTGAGGAGGGTGACTAATGACCTGTGTTCAGACAAGGAGCTTGTATGGTCATTCCCCTCTCCCCCGGTTAATGAAGCAGGGTCACTGAGATTTTACACACATCTGAGATCATGTTAAAACAGCTGAAGAGATAGATAGATCTAATGGCATTGTGGTGGGAATAACATCACTGTGTTCTGGAGCCTATCAAATTTTGTTTGGATTTCCCTCTTTATATTGCATCATGGTTTCCTTACACAGTTTTTAGATAGGCAGCAATGGATATGTATATATTTATTATCTAATCAGTAATAAAAAACGGTGTTCTTACCCCAAAGCCATTTCATGACAAAAATCAATGAAACGCTGGAGATCGACAATATTTTGATTCCTATGTGCATTGTGAAGTGATTGCAATATCATTCATCCAACTCTCTGCCAATGGAAATTGAAAACATCACAAACTGTAGCATGAGGTGTACACACAACTAGAGCTGGTCAGGAATTCTTCTACAATGTGACTGCATCCAAAAATGCTTATTCATCAAAACCAAACAGCACACCTGGCCAGGGGAGTCTGGACTTCTGTATCAGAGGACTCCCCAAACTTTGGGGAATTCCCCATACAGCCAAGAGAGTCTATAGGACTTGGGGCAGCCAGCTGCTGTATTTCATTTTGGGAAAGCTGTATCAAAACCATTTGATTTTGAATAAATATTTTTTCAGAATGTCCTTTGTGAGAAATTTCAAACTTTCCACTTTTTGTTCCGAATCAAAATTAAAACTTTCAAAATTTCAGAATTTACAACAGAATGGAAATTTTGAATTTTGACCAGCTCTATACAAAACTGCATTCATTTTACATGGCAATTTCTACTTCCCTGAAAAACAAAACACTAAGAAAAAATTATCCTTTGTGGAAGTAGGCTGAGGGAAGACAAGGTAATTCCTGTAATATTTAGTTAACCCTAGACACTTTCACCTGTCAGTGTCTGTATGGATAAAATGCAGACCAAGCTGTGGGGGACGTAAACTCAGCACATTCAGTGATTCTATTCTGGGCTATGTGAAATGTGCTGATTTTTCCAGCCAAGTTTCTAATAGCAAAATGTTCTCACTAAAAAGAAAAACAAAACACACACAAAACAAACCAATTAGTACTAATCTCCTCCTTTGCTGGATGGGGCATGGCTTGTGTAGCATAGACATGACATGGCATTCACCATTGTGGTCTGTAGAACAAGACTGGGGAATTTGTCTTTTTAAAAAAAAATTATTTCTGCGGCAGATGTTATGAAAGAATTTATCCTCCGCTGATTTCACATGAGAACTTTTCACTAACACAAAAATTATTTAAAAGAAAAAATTCAAATTCTAACTCACGATGTATTGTCTTGTAAATTCACTGTATTTCTGTTTCCAGCAATGTGGATTCAACTGCTACTCAGATGACAGTCACACACCTTGTAAAGTAGAGACCAACATAGGAGAAGTAAGTACTTAATGTCTCCGTGAGTGAGCCTTGAAGAATCAGGCCATGTAGTAACAATTTCTGTACAGATACTGCAGTATTTTTCTTCCCAGAGGGCTTCACAAACAAACTCAAATATCAATTACTTCCTCGTGCAAAGTACAAAGTACAATGCTGCTAGAACAGGAATTTAACACTTCATTCACCTGAATGCTACCTTTAAACACTGGCACTGCATAATTGCTGCTAGTGAAGCCGGAGCGGTTATTTCCCAAAGTTATTTGTTAAGTGAGGAGTGAAATATGAAAGCAGCTTTCTCAGTGGGGGGATGGGCGGTAAGGGAGCAGGTAGGGCTGTGGATTTATTGCTCTGCAAAACTCAAGTAAACAGCCCTTAGGTTCCTTTATAAATAGCAGCCCAAATCCCATGCACTGCTTTAAAGACATCTCTGAACGGGATTAGCAGAGCTGGGTGAAAATTTTCAAACTTTTTTCAATGGAAAACAGGGACAAGTTTGCGATAAGGAAGCATGGGGTGTGGATCACCTGCTAGGGCACCTGGGTGGATGTCACCTAATCCATTCCCCCCCACTGCAGGGACAGCAGGTGTGGAGATGTGTTTGTGCAAGATTATTATTTAGAGAGGCTCCCTCATAAAGGACTATAGGAATTCTGAGCTGTGCCCTGAAAACAGAGGGTGAGAACACAATATAGCTGTGTACAGCAGTTCACCACAGATACTCACTGGTTTGTTGTTTAATGAACTCCAAGATCATTCCATGGTGTCAGAAGTGCTGAATGAGAAAGAGACTGCAGTCATTTTGAGGTTAACTTCTGTGTTTGAAACTGAAAGCAGAGTCCCCAGGACCAGATGGTATTCACCTAAGAGTAATGCACCTTGGAAAACATAATTCCAACTATATGTATAAAATGATGGGGTCTAAATTAGCTGTTACCATTCAAGAAAGAGCCCTTGGAGTCACCGTCATAAACAAACTAGGGAAATGCAACCTAGACGGAGCTACTATAAGATGGGTGCAAAACAGGTTGGAAAACCGTTCCCAGAGAATAGTTATCAGTGGTTCACAGTCATGACAGAAGTACATATCGAGTGGGGTCCCACAGGGATCAGTTCTGGGTCTGGTTCTCTTCAATATATTCATCAATAATTTAGATAATGGCATAGAGAGCACACTTATAAAGTTTGCAGACGATAACAAGCTGGGTGGGGTTGCAAGTCCTTTGGAGAACAGGCTTAAACTTCAAAATGATCTGGACAATACATTACAGAGATAAGAGCCTGTAATGACAGACTTTACTTCATGGGAAGCTCCAGAGAAAGAAGACGCAAAGGGAGTAACGGTAGGGGCAATCCTAGGGAGACCAAAGGGGCTGGTGGAGGAAGCAGACAGAGAACAAGGGTAGAGGCAGAGTCACTTCAGGGTTGACCCAGTCTTCTGCCTGTCCCCCGTGGGTGGAAACACTGATCACTATCACTGTAGGAGGGAACAATAGAATGGAATGCCCAGAAGAATGAATGACTTGAGGACAATTTCCTGAAGGGACCCTTACCCTTGCAGAGCTTTTCTGTCTCCGACATTTACATTTCTACAAAGGGTGGTTTGGCCCATAAATAAAAATCTGCACATCTTCCATGTGTTTTGGACCAATGGAAAAAAATAGGTATAATTCAAGTGACTTTTAAAATTGCCTATAAAACCAAGTTAACAAAATAACTGAGCTTATGAACAACCAGAAAATATACTTCTCAAGTGAAAAAACTACAAATGGACTTCTTTGCAAAGAAATTTTAAGTGTTCTTACAGGAAAAGCCACAAACTGTCTGGAAAGGAAGAGTAGATTGAATTACTTGCCTCAGTGAAATTAAATATCCAGAGAATTGCTGTGCCTGTGATCATGATGACTGGGGCTTGCTCACCTGTGGCTCCCCATCCCTGTGCTGTGGAGGCACAGCCAGGCAGGTCTGCATCTGCAAGCAGGCGCCCTGCCTCAGGTGCAGCTCCCATTGGCCGTGCTGGCCAATAGGTTGGGAGCCCCCCGGCCAATGGGCTGGGGGAGGGGGGCGAAGGCAAAGGGGGAGATTGTAGGGAGCTCTGGAGCAGGGGAGGCAGTGGGGGAGGGGAGTTGTCTGGCACAAAGGGGGGCTCTCTGGAGAGGGGTGACAGGGCCACAGGGGCCATTGGGGGGCTCGGGGGGGAGAGGGTTGTGTGGGTCTCTGTGGGGCGGGGGGAGTGATGGACGGAGCCAGCCGCAGCCCGGGTCTGTGCTGCGGGGTGTGTGTGTGGGGTGTTGTTATAGCCCCCTCTGTCCTGTGTATTTTATGCCAGCCCTGGGGTGCCCAACACTGCTCCTTTCCCCTGCCCACGGCTCCATCTGTCTGTCCCCACTGCCCCCGCTCCCCTCCCCGGCTGTGTCTGTGTGTCTCTGTCTGAAAGTGACAGACTCCTGCTGCTCTCTCTGCCTGGGGCTGAGAGCCAGGCCGGGGCCTGTGGCTCCCTCCCCCTCCCTGCTGTGGAGGCGTGGCCAGTCAGCTCTGGCACCACCCCCTGCAGCTCCCATTGGCCGGGGTTCCCGGCCAATGGGCTGTGAGCCGGGTCAGCGCTGGGGTCGCTCCACAGCATGCAGGGGCTCTGGGGACGGGGGGGAGCTGCTTCTGGGGAGGTGGGGGAGCTGCCCCCGAGGTGAGAGCGCCCCACGTTGCCGACCCATGGTGTGGGGACCCCCAAAGCACGGGGCCTGGGGCCCCAACATTGGTGGAGCTGGGCCCACCTTCAGGAATATTGGTGGAGCATGGGCACCACGGGCCCATATAACTCACCGCCTATGTTTCTGATATATTGCTCAGTGAAGAGGGAGAAACAATAACGGGAAACTTGGAAATGGCAGAGGTGCTTAATGACTTCTTTGTTTCGGTCTTCACCAAGAAGTTTGATGGTGACGGGATACCTAACATAGGGAATGCTTGTGGAAATGGGGTAGGTTTAGAAGTTAACATAAAAAAAGAAGTTAAAAATTACTTAGAAAAGTTAGATGTCTGCAAGTCACCAGGGCCTGATGAAATGCAAGAAGTAACTTTTAAAAATCCAAAATCTACAGGAAATATAAGAAACTTATTTTAGAAATCACTTCCCAGGATTATAAATTACATTCACACACAGCAAGTTTGTGTACTTACCTCAGAATTCTCTCTGCAGACACAAATAAGCCCGCCAAAATCCGTTGGATTGTAAAAGCAGGTGAGGGCAAAGAGCAAATGTTTAAACAAGCACTCAGGAAACATGGGAGGGGCCTGGAAGAGAATGAAAGAAAAATGCTGTGTGTGTGCGTGGTTTGTATCCTACCCCATCCAGGTAGGAGTTTTATTCACAGAATCCACAGGCCCCAAGATTTCTACATTGGCTTTCCAAAAAAAGAACAAGTTAAAAATTACTTAGAAAAGTGACATGTCTGCAAGTCACCAGGGGCTGATGAAATTAATCCTAGAATACTCAAAGAGCTGATAGAAGAGGTATCTGAGCCTTTAGCTATCATCTTTGAAAAGTCATGGAAGTCAGGAGAGATACCAGAAGACTGGAAAAGGGCAAATATAGTGCCCATCTATAAAAAGGGAAATAAGAACAACCCAGGAAACTACAGACCAGTCAGTTTAACTTCTGTGCCAGGAAAGATAATGGAGCAAGTAATTAAGGAATTCATCTGCAAACATCTGGAAGATAATAAGGTGATAGGTAACAGCCAGCATGGATTTGTAAAGAACAAATCATGTCCAACCAATCTGATAGCTTTCTTCGATAGGATATCAAGCCTTGTGGATAAGGGAGAAGCGGTGGACGTGGTATACCTAGATTTTAGTAAAGCATTTGATACAGTTTTACATGACCTTCTTATCAATAAACTAGGGAAATACAACCTAGATGGGGCTACTATAAGGTGGGTGCATAACTGGCTGGATAAACGTCTTCAGATAGTAGTTATTAATGGTTCACAATCATGCTGGAAGGGCATAGCAAGTGGAGTTCCGCAGGAGTCTGTTTTGGGACATGTTCTGTTCAATATCTTCATCAACGATTTAGATGTTGGCATAGAGAGTACGATTATTAAGTTTGCCGATGATACCAAGCTGGAGGGGTTGCAAGTGCTTTGGAGGATAGGGCTATAATTCAAAATGATCTGGAGAAACTAGAGAAATGGTCTGAGGTAAATAGGATGAAGTTTAATAAGGACAAATGCAAAGTACTCCACTTAGGAAGGAACAAGCAGTTTCACACATACAGAATGGGAAGTGATTGTCTAGGAAGGAGTACTGCAGAAAGGGATCTAGGGTCATAGTGGACCACACGCTAAATATGAGTCAACAGTGTGACACTGTTGCAAAAAAAGCAAACCTGATTCTGGGATGCATTAACAGGAGTGTTGTGAGCAAGACACGAGAGGTCATTCTACCGCTCTACTCTGCATTGATTAGGCCTCAATTGGAGGCACCACATTTCAAGAAAGATGTGGAAAAACTGGAGAAGGTCCAGAGAAGAGCAACAACAATGATAAAAGGCCTAGAAAACATGAGCTATGTGGGAAGACTGAAAGAATTGGGCTTGTTTAGTTTAGAAAAGAGAAGACTGAGGTGGGACATGATAACAGTTTTCAAGTATCTAAAAGGGTGTTACAAGGAGGAGGGAGAAAAATTGTTCTCCTTGGCCTCTGAGGATAGGACAAGAAGCAATAGGCTTAAATTGCAGCAAGGGAGGTTTAGGTAGGACATTAGAAAAAACTTCCTCTCCGGGTTGGTGAAACACTGGAATAAATTGCCTAGGGAGGTTGTGGAATCCCCATCACTGGAGATATTTAAGAGCAGGTTGGATAGACATCTATCAGGGATGATCTAGATGGTGCTTGGTCCTGCCGTGAGGGCAGGGGACTGGACTTGATGATCTCTCAAAGTCCCTTCCAGTTCTAGTTTTTCTATGATTTCTATGATCTGATATGCAAACTATTGTTAAAAATAAAAGTAGTTTTCATATTCGAAAGCTCTAAAGACACATGTCTAGTTCTCTCATCTCCACAGCTCTGTCAGAGCAAATTTCTGCCTTAAAGCTCTAATAAGAAAAGGTGAGAGTTTTTGGTTACAACTTGCCTCTTTTGAAAAAAACAATAAAATAAAATACACCCAAAATGAAGTGCTTGCCTCTTCTTAGCATTGCAACACTGAACCCTACATTATGTGACAAGGAAATTAGTGTCTATTGCTCTCCTCTCAGCAAGATCCAGTTAATACAGATCAATGTTAGTCCAATCCCTGTATTTGCACAAAACTCCTTCTGATCATATGCCACTGTTTTATGAATGAATTGCAATTTTTTCCCCATCTTCAGTTATAAAAACATCCCTGTGATACATCTAAACTTTAACTTCAGTCATTCCAATTATTCCAGAAACAAGAAGTAACTTTTAAAAATCCAAAATCTACAGTAATATAAGAAACTTATTTTAGAAATCACTTCCTTGTATTATAAATTACATTCACACACAGCAAGTTAGTGTACTCACCTCAGAATTCTCTCTGCAGACACAAATAAGCCTGCCAAAATCCGTTGGACTGTAAAAGCAGGTGAGGGCAAAGAGCAAATGTTTAAACAAGCACCTAGGAAACATGGGAGGGGCCTGGAGGAGAATGAAAGAAAAATGCTATGTGTGTGCGTGTGTGTGTGTGTGTGTATAGTTTGTATCCTACCCCATCCAGGTAGGAGTTTTATTCCCAGAATCCACAGGCCCCAAGATCTCTACATTGGTGTACGTGACTACAGAAAGTACAGGGCAATGATGAATTGTCTCAATGCACAATCTTCCCCATAAGGATAAAGACTAGTGAGCCCTCGAGATGGCTAAGCCTTGGCTTTCCAACCATGGAAATATCCCAACATCTAAAGGCACTTTCACAGAGCTCAGGGCAGATGTTGAAGTGGCAGTATCCCTCCATATGAACACTTCAGCCCGGCGGCATCCACGATGGTAGTCTGGCTCACTCAGGAGCCTGTGTTGTGTCTCCTTGTAACGGGGCTGGGCTTATCAATTAAGTCCCCAGGTAACACTTTCCCCTGTCCCTAGCATCTGTTTCTGGTGGTTGGTCCATTCAAATAGCAGCCCCTCTTCCAGCAGATACCAACTCAGACCTCCAGGCAAGTCACCTTTGAAGTCCACCCCTTTCCCAGGTGACGGATTCCAACAAAATATAGAAGTCTAACATCCTCCCAAAAGAGCCTCCAGCCCACTCCAGGCCTCCATTGGCCTTACACACTTGGATCAGGGCTTCCAGTGCCTTTATCCCCCTTATCTTTGCGGGGGTCTGAGGGTCATGCCACCCTCTTGGGTGACTGGTAGAGGATCCTGCATCCCCCCTCTCCTTCAAGTTCCAAACCAGGGCCCCACAAGCGGCAGGGAGATCAAGGAATGCCCCAAGGCTGCCTCCTGGTCCACTTCCTACCACTTACTTTCCCAGTCCAGGGTGCAGTCGAAGCGTCACAAACAATCCAGCAGAAGATGGAATGAAGGGTTCCCTAATCCTTAAAGACAAGCTAGTCACTCCTCTGGGGCCTGATGTAGCTGCTGTTTTCCGCTTCCTTCCTCTCAGCGGGGACTCCTGTTATACACTTACTCAGGAGTTCTCGGGATAAGTTTGTTGTTTCCTCTCTGTTGCCTTCTCCTGACCCCGCCACCACTCAACTGTCTGGCACTTTTTTCAAACTCCCCCTCCATCTACAACTGGTTCTGTTGGTGCGAAGGATCAAGGCCACCTGAGTCCAGAAGTGCTCCTTAACCCATCTGCCCTAGTGTGGGGTTTCTATATCTCCATCACAGTCCCCTTCAGTGGCATGGAATGGGAGGAATGCAGGAATTTTGATCATTATTCACTCCTACTGGAATGTCTAGTTGAAATTTCATGAGTTTGCAGAAGCATAATGGTACTCAAAATGTGTGTCTCCCAGCTCCACATCCTGCAGGCTGACACCCTGTTACATGCACATCTGCAAATTCATATATTTCAAGGCCAGAAGGCATTGTTGAGATCATCTAGTCTGACCTGCATAACAGGACAGAGAACCTCTCCCAGTCATTTCTGCATCAAGCTGATAACTTCTGGTTGAACTGTAGCATCTCTTTGAAAAAGACATGCAGTCTTATTTTACTGATGGCAAATTCACCACATCCCTAGGTAATTTGTTCCAAGTGTTAGCTACCCTCACTGTTGAAATCATCCCCTTATTTCTACTCTGAATTTGTCCAGCTTCAGCTTCCAACCAGTAGCGCTCATGATTTTTTGATCCTAAATTAAAAAACCCTCTACTATCAGAAATCTTTCCTCTAGAGGGGGAAGATGTGATGTGAACCCTGAGAAGTGTTATGAACTTCAGAGGTCTGTATTGAACAATGTGTCGGACAAGAATGGAGTTTTGGGACAAACAGAGTCAAGTGGTTTGCCTGAGGAATCTCTAGGGAGAGGTAAATGCAAATTCCCCACTTCTGGGTATGCAAAAAAACAGCCTTTTGAAGCTACAACCTGAGGCAGGAAGCATTTTCTGCTGATTTCGTGATCTGAAGACTTAGGATCAAAGACCCAAGTTGTATAAAGGAAAGACTAACCTATTCATGGATCTGCTAGTTCCAAGCTCAGGTTGTTGTGAGCTTGTAACCATAGGAAAACTGCTGTATGCATTTGAAGCGTTAATCACCTACCAGAGCCCGAGGTTGAAGTTGGAGCGACCTCCAGTAAACTTGTTAGCCTGTTGGTAGGTTGTTTTAATATGTTTTCTCTGTAATGCTTTCACCTTTAGAATAAATGTGCTTGCTTAGAAACAACTGTGTGTTATCTTGTGGCAGTGGGCAATTACAGCTTTTCATAGCCTCTAGGAGAAAGCAAAGTGCAGATGCTGGCCTATTAAGGCAATCTGGCCTTCTGCCGGGAATAACACAGTGTAGGCAGAAAAATGTGCAGCCTAAAAAAGCTCTGTTCAAAAGGGAAACAGATGAGGAGCTGTGAGCCTAGAATGGGTGTCCTAGAGGAACCATGAAGGGGGACTATAGGTGCAGTTGCCCTGAACAGTGATATAAGGCCCTAGAGTTTTTAGATAGGGGTGTGACGTTATGAGTGTAATATAATATCTCATGACAGGGCCAGAAAGAGTTAATTAACTCACAGAATAACCTGACCTAGGGATGAACCTTAAAAACTGGTTAGAAAGATAGGTAAATAAATAAAGCTTTAAAACGCAAGTCTGCATTGTTAGAGATCTCAAGGGTAAATGTTTGCTCAGGTCTTGTGGTGTCAGCAAACAAGGCTTGTCTATATGTCTCTTTAAAGGTTGTAGTAACCTGTAGCTGAACTGTTTAATGGATAAATTACCCTGTGCTAATTGCCATGATGTTTAGAGGAAGGAGAATTAAGCCTGTTGTTTTCTCAGGCCAAAAGGCTGCTGAAAATGTATAAGAACCCTGGGACATGATCATACATCATCTCAGATCTGCTTTGGTTTCAAGAGGGAGGAACCTTAAGCCATAAGGATTGAGATCCCCAGTCTTTGACTGGAGCCACCCTGAATATGGACATTGGACTATAACCTATGGACTATTTCTAAAAGGACTTTTGGCAACTACAGGCTCACCTCTGCTATGTATCTAAACCTCAAGAATTGAATTCAAGTCTGTCTGTGTATTGATCTTTTAACCAACACTCTCTCTCTTTTCTTTTTTAATAAATTTTAGCTTAGTTAATAAGAATTGACTATAGCGTGTATTTTGGGTAAGATCTAAGTTATAATTGAACCTGGGTATGTGGTTGATCCTTTGGGATTGGAAGAACCTTTTCTTTTATATGATGAGATAAGATTCTCAATAATCATCATCATATCTGACAGGTGTGTCTGGACGGAGGCCTGAGGCTGGGTACTTTAAGGGAACTGCGTTGTTTGGACTTCTGAGTAACCTGTATGGTAATATAGAAGTTGTTTTGTGCTGGCTTGGAAAATCTAAGTATTGGAATATCCACCAGCGTTTGGGGTTTGTCTGCCCCGTTCTGTTTGCAGTTCACCCTGATTGAGTGACCTCAGCTGGCTCCAACAGGCAGCACCGTCACAAGGGGGTTTTGAGAAAATAAATAAACAATGTTAATGTGAGCTGTACTCACATACTAAGAGAAAAACAGATATATGTTAAAGAGATGGAGATCATTTCAAAAGATTCCAGAGGAACGTGGATTTAGCCTTGAAGTTGATCAGAGGCAGGGATGTGTGTGAAAGAAGATGCTGTTTGAGACATTGAGATCAGGGAGGGGATCACTCTATCAAGAGGTTGGGGAACTTGTAGCCCATAGGGCTAGCTTGCCTTTATTATATTCACTGACTAGCCTTTATTATACCCTGCTTTTATTATATTCAGTAGTAATGCAAGGAACCTACAGGCCTGTAGGTTGTAATATATTGGCTTCAGGAGTCAGCATAAGTCTTGAAGCCTATGAACTTTGTCACAGGTAAATGACCTAATGGTCACCGTTAAGTTTTGGGGAACTGGGAATAGAGCGTGAGGGGGAATTTTGTCCATAATGAGATCCCTGTGAGACTGTCACTTGATGCGCAGGGGTACCACTGAAAACAACTCTCCTGCCAGAATAGGCGCCCCTCCACTCCTGTCTTCCTAGACATTCCAGTCAGCTCCAGCACAGACCCAAAGGTTGGGCCACGCCCCTCTGCAGTTCACAGAAACTGAGATTCACTCAGCCCAAGGGCTTCTCAGTTAACAGGAACTTTCCTAGTGCCCAGTGTTCAGCCTTTCTGGGAGCCTGAACCCCAAATAAATCTGTTTTACTCTGTATAAAGCGTATACAGGGTAAATTCATAAAATGTCCGCCCTCTATATCATTGATAGAGAGATATGCACAGCTGTTTGCCTCCCCCAGGTACCAATTACTTACTCTGGGCTTATTAATAAACAAAAATGATTTTATTAAGTATAAAAAGTAGGATTTAAGTGGTTTCAAGTAACAACAGACAGAACAAAGTAAGTCACAAAGCAAAATAAAACAAAACACGCAAGGCTAAGATGATTACACTAAGAAATCCGTTACAAATGTTAACTTCTCACCCAAGTTATTATTTCAGGTAAAATCCTTCTCAGGTCAGATGCCTCTTCTGACCTGGGTCCAGCCTGTTCTCACCCATCCCTGTGGTTACAGTTCTTTTGTTTCCAGGTGCTTGCAGGTATCTCTGTGGGGGTGGGGAGGCCAACTCTTAAGCCAGCTGAAGACTCCTATTGTTTGCTTCCCACACTTTATATCGAACTTCTCTGAAGCGGGAAACCTTTTTGTGAAATTGGATTTCAGTACCAGGTGATATGGTCACATGTCTGTGAAAGACCCCAATGTCCATCCTTCCTGGGTTGGCCCACACCTACACAGGAAGGTTTGCAAGTAAACAAAGCCATTCACAACTCACTGTTTCTGAAGCACCCTTAATGGCCATCACTTAATCTGTCTACATCAGTAATACAAGTTTATATCTTATATTTCTAACTTCAGATATAAAAATGATACATGCATACAAATAGGAAAATCAAATTAATCACATTATAATGTTTCCAATGATATATTACATGAGACCTTTCGCATAAAGCACATTCCAGCTATGTTATTTTCATAAGCATATTTTCATAAATCATATGGAGTGCAACATCACACCCTCCTCCTGAACTTACTGCCAAGTCTAGGAAACTATCCATGGTGGAGGCAGTACATGTAAAATTCCTGTTTGTCTCTGGTCACACACCCTCCTAGTACCTTTAAACCCTATAATGTCATTCATAGGTGTTCTTACAAATTTCTGGGTTCCTGGTCCCTGGTTGCCTGAAAACATGTATGAGTGTAGTATTGCTAGCAGAATGCAGATAGCAATATCTGTTAAAGTGTAGGTGTCTTGGCATTCAGCCACCAATGCCATGAGGTGGTGTGCCTCAGTTTCCCCTTCCACACAGCAGTGTGGGTCTGATTTGCTCTTGCTGCTGTGCAAAGTTCTAAGCCTGTTTACAGGTATTAACTGAGAAGCATCATGCTTGTTGGACTGTCTTGTTACGATCCCTAGCATGTACAAAAGTTTTTCCCAAAAATCAGGTATGTCACACATTTTCACAGGGTTTACCATTAGCATCAATTCCTTTGTCTTGACCCAGAGATGAAGTAGCAGAAGACACAAGATTAGCAGCAAATTTATGATGAACAGACTCTGTTCACACAGTTTAGCTTGCTCAGTGTCTATTGCATTTCCCATTCCCTTTGTGTACCATGGTAGGTGTTTAGGGTGACCAGATAGCAACTGTGAAAAAATGGGACAGGGGGTGGGGGGTAATAGGCACCTATATAAGAAAAAGTCCCCAAAAACAGGACTGTCCCTTTAAAAAGGGAAATCTGGTCACCCTAGAGGTGTTCAGACACAGATTCTCCTGTCTCCTTGGTGAAAGCTCTCAATTCAGGTATGTGTTTGGGTTTTTGGCAAGGAAAGGGTGCATTGCAACCATGCCTGCCCTTGGCCCCTCTCTCTGCTTCTGGAGCTTCCCAAATGCAAAGTTTTTCCTCCTCCTGCCTGGAAGAGACAGCGTTAGTTTTTCCAAGCATAGCAGGAACAACAATATTTCCCCTTGTGACTGAAAATCACTGCTGCTGCCACTGCAAACCCTTGACAGGGTTATAGTCTGTGCAGTTGCGCAGAACACATCATGTGTTAGCCCTAGGGATACAGGGGAACATGCCACAGCTGAAGGCCCATTTCTCTAGATGGAGTAACAGTCAGGTTAGACCTCACATGCAAGGGCCATGACATGAGAAGGAGAGAGACTGGGGCTGCCTTATGCCTTGGTGGTCCCCAATTACTGAAATGGCCCCTTTGAGCTAATAGCAGCCAGCACAACTTAGAGCAGTCCCCACACTGCTCTAAATTGTATCAAGATGGCCCCAGGATTGGGGGATTACATAGGTGTCTTAACACCCCCTTGGCAAGTCCCTTTCTTGAGTCACACACATCACTCCTTGCCCCCAACTCAGGATCTGGGCCTATCATGCTAAAAATTATGGATCTGAGTCTGCTCTGACTTCCATGGGTGTAAATCACTGTTTTGCTCATACTGACCCACAGCTTTTATAGGCAAATGAGTTCCAACTGATTGTTATACATCACTCTGCAGATGAAGCAGGTAAAGGGTAATAGGTTAATCAGCATCTTGTTAGCACATCACTGGTGTCTAATTAGGAATCTAGTTCACCTAATCTTTAAACATAAAAAAGGGTTAAAATGACTAAATAATTCATATTTTTTCTCTTGGGATCTATTTTTCACAGTAGAAGGATCAGTTGCATGATTAATAAAGTTAATTTCAAAAATAAAATGAATGGGCCAAACTCCATTAAGAACAACCCATGACCTGAGAGCGAATTCATTGGCTCCTGGTTGGGAATATTGTGAAAAAAACATTTTTTTCATCAGAAAATTCTGATTAATCAGAAACAAAACTTTTTATGGGAAAGGAATGATTCTGCGAAAAATATCACTGGGAAAAAAAATTCAGGGTGTGTGTCCCCCAGAATAACCACCACGTTATAACACTTGCCTGGGATGTAGGACACCCAGGCCCAAAAGAGGCAGAGCAAGGTCTTGAACCCCAACAAGAGGGTATTGGCTATTCTGGGGGTGTCTGTCTCATTTTTCATGAAACATTTGGATAAGTCTCAGATTCATCCCATTGTTACACAAATGCCAAAAACCCACGTTTTTGTGTGGGATGGAAATCCATTTTCCAGCCAGCTCGGCTCTTGGCGCACTGCTTGGGTATTTGTGAACATGCAACGTTCACTTTCAGATCACACCCAGGTCATACACTAATAGGTCAATGGACACACACATCATGTTTGTGGGAATGATTATAATGCTCTGAAAGTGAATAATAAAAACATCAATTTAAGCACAGATGCTGAGGGGACTTATTCTAGAAATCATCAGATATTGCAGAGACAGGCGCTGCGATTCTGCGACATCTTTGGTGAAAGTGATGAAGAGTTTATGGATGAGGAAGATCATCATTAGTTCCAAACTGCAGCCACTAACTCTGCCTCTGCCTTTCAGAGTTAAAAATACACTGTGTGAATCTGGGAACCAGCCCCAGGTAGATGGGATTAAGGCTTAAAAAATAAGGAGAAAATGAGAGCAAATGCATAGAAAACCCCAGGAGTCTGTGATCAAATGACGGGGGAAAGTGAAGATGTCCCTAGTCCTGCTTTAAATTGGGACAGATTCCCCAATACACTCCAGCTGCCTCACATTGCACCAGTGTCCCAAAGCTGCCATAATTAACTAGCCAGTTAAACTAGTTCACAGCTGTTCAGCATCACAGAATGTAGCAGAGCAACCAAACAGTACTGGTGAATCTGGCTCCTGGTACTGCAGAAAAATATGACATGATGGTGGCTTTTCCCTAGTTTTGGAAGGGGTTTTATTGGGACCCTTTACATTGTTGAGCTGTGGTTGGGCGGTTTAAAGAAGCTAGTTTCTTTGTAACCTGCTTGTGGAAAGAAACAAACCCACTACCTTAGGCCACTTTCTTTCATTAAACCCAATGAGTTTGTACAAGATGTACCAAGAGCTGGTCTACACTGGGAACTTACGTGGCTTAGCTGTGTCTCTCATGGGCTGTGAGAATCCACATCCCCTGGGAGACGTGGTTATACTGACCTAACCGCCCTCAGTGTAGACAGCACTACATCACTGGAATTCTTCCATCAACCTAGCTGCTGCCTCTGAGGGAGGTGCATTACCTACGCCCATGGGAGAATCCCTAATGTCAGCACTGCCACTAGAGCACTGACGCTGCACCGTTTCAAAGTGTAGACATGTCCTAACGCTGTGAATTTAAGTGGATTAGCTAAACGGCATTAAACTCCAGTGTGGACACTGTCATTAAGTGTAGGTCTACACTGATGCGGCTGTGTCATTGGAGTGCTTTAATGAAGACACTCTAAGCCAAAAGGAGAGAGCTTCTCCCATTGATTTACTTAATCCACCTCCCCGGCAGGTGGGAGCTGTGTCAGCGGGAGAAGCTCTGCCATCGACGTAGCACTGTCTACACAGGGGTGTTAAGGTCAGTACAACTACATGGCTCAGCGATATGGATTTTTCACACTCCTGTGTGATGTAGTTAGACAGACATAGGTCTTGTGTAAACCAGACCTCAGAATTAAAGTGGCCTTAATTCAGTTTAGCTTAATTCACTGTGAGTGACTTCCCAGGAGAATTCTGTCTTGGTAGGAAGTGTCAGGAAGATTGGATAACTTTATGGGACGGGTGTGGGTAAAAATTTGGTTTATATTAGAAATCTACCTTCAGTCTAAATCTTCAGACACTGCTTTTTCATAATACAGTAGAATACAGTCCCAACTTATGGTTATTAATGAGATATCCAAGTTATCTATCTTTTTATTATAGAGCAAGATACAGAAATTAGCAATGAGATTCTTGTTATTGTGCCTCCGAGGTGAAGTTGCCAATAAGGAACATGTGTGTCAGTGTGGTGTTTTCTTCTTCTTAACACCTGCATCAAATGCCCCAGAAACACTGTGATTTTAAGAGGCTAGTCAAATACTGTATTGAACAAAAGTCACAAGCAAAAAAAACCCAAACCAATAGGAAACAAAAACATTTTACTGCAAAATATGTAAAGACAGATTGACAATGTAATTTTTTTTAAAAAATACAGCTTTTTTACATCAAAATACATTCATGAAAACCTTGATTTCAGTTACATCAGTATAAAATCAGCATCAGTGTCATGTTATATTTATTCCTCTTTAATTGAACAAATTCTCATTGTTGTTTCCTTGTGTGAATTTTTAAAAAATGGATAAACCTCTCCTGAGAATGAACAATTGTTAAAGGAGAAAAACACAGACATGTCAGATACATTGAAAGAAGTCACCTGCCCCTCTTGGTAACTAAGGTAAATTCAAATTTTCTTGGGCTTTTTCTGCACCATGAGCTGGGTCCATGGGTCTGTGTTTGCCCAACAGTCTCTCCCACTCAGACCCAGAGCCCAGAATCGTGCCTTAGGGGACAGGGAAAGTTTTCCTTTTCTCTGTATTGATTCTCTGGCCACTCCCAGGTCCCAGTCATTGCTGCTCCTGACATCCACCTCCCAGTCGTGCTTTCCAGAGGAGAATCCTTCAGAGCCCAACATACAGACAGTCGAATCGAACCTCTCTGGATTTGGTGGAACTTTCTGAGGTTGGACTTCATGTGCAAAACTCTTCTTGTCATCAGAAATTGAAAGGTTGGGGTAGGCTGTGACTCCATGAAGAGTGATGTCATCTACAGGAAGATAATTTTCTTTTTGAGAACCACTCCCATAATGCCAGTATAAACTGATAGTGGATGGATATAGACTCTGTGGGCCTTCTCCTGCCGCCTCTCCCCATGCGCAGCTCCCACTGATTTCAGTGGGAGTTTTGCCTGAGTAAGGACTGCAGGATTTGGCCAGTGCTGCACACTTTCCAATTCAACGTTGCGTTGAACTCTGTCGGAAATGAGATTTCCTTGATATTTACACAAAAATAAAAGTGACCTTGAACTGTTTATCGCATTAGTATGTTATAGGACTGGCAAAGGAAACAGGAAAGGAAACTAGTATTGGAATATGCCACCTTATTCCATCAAATATAATAAGCAACACACTCAAAAATATTATATTTCCAAAAGTTTTGAAGGGAACAATTAAATACAAATAACCTAAATTAAAAAGAGCACCTAAAAATGCACATGCAAAGATATCAAAAGGGCAAAGGTTATTTTTAATGGATTGTATTGTGCTGGAGGACATAGATAAGAGGAAGGTAATGAGTACAAAAAAATACACAAAATGTGATGGTATATGTACCTATGTTGGGAAAAACAGAAAGAAGGTGACATGAAGACATGAAATGAAATTAGTGTAGCTAGCAAAAAATATGTACATAGAAGCTTGGGCATGTGCATTGTACGGGTTATGCTGATTGGAGGGAAGCTAATGAAAATGTAATATGAAAAGGTAAAAGAAATCAAGTTAACAGTGGCTGAAGTCAGAGAAATTCCAGGTGGGAAACTGAAGGAACCAAGCCAGAGACTGAGAAGACCATTATGAAGTGCAGGCAAGTTTCCCAGTACCACACAACTTGGTATTTGGGCCCCTACCACTTGTTTGTTTATTGTCTGGCATAAATATATGTTCAGCAACTACAAGTGACAATAATTCTGCCTGAAAATTTATAAATAAAGGCAAAAATTGATTAAACCTAAATTGGGTGCACTTATAACTCAGTTTCAACACCAGCCCCTGATTCTATTGATCCCCACACACTTTCTGCTCATCAGGGTGATAAAGTTACACTTAAAGGTTGCTTTTATTCAGAGTCTGATTCAAGCAAAAATGTTTTCAAGTTGCAATGATTATGTATTTGCATAATTAAGGAACATATTCCTTCTTCCCTTCCTGCTCTCCAACATCAATTCCCCATTTCTAGAAAGAAAAAGCATTATTTATGAGGCTTGATTCTCCCCTCACTGACACCCATGTAAATCAGAAGCAACTCCACTGAAGTCAGTAGGGTAATACCGGCATAAAATAGACAAAAACAGGAGAAGACTCAGACTGATCTTTCTCTCTGGTTTCTGTTCATACTTTTCACAGCCAGGAGAGGATTCATTTTCCACAGTTGTTGAAAGATTCCCCAGAGCTGAAGAAGAGCTCTGTGTAAGCTCAAAAGCTCATGTATCTCACCAACAGAAGTTGGTCCAATAAAAGATATTACCTCACCCACCTTGTCTCTCTAATATCTGTCAAGCTACATGGCTACAATTCCATTGCATACAACAATTGAACAATACTCAATGAATTCGTCTTAAAAATACAGGACAGATTCTGGACACATTTATTGTGCCAACCCTCCAAGCATAGAGTGCATGCACGATTTAGTATCTGGTTTACATATAAAAATCCCAGGTGGGTGACTAAAGTCATTCAATTATCAGTATTAAGCTCTTTCAAAACACTCCTTTGATTAGAACAGGGATCGGCAACCTTTCAGAAGCGGTGTGCCAAGTCTTTATTTATTCACGCTGATTTAAGGTTTGGCGTGCCAGTAATACATTTTAACGTTTTTAGAAGGTCTCTTTCTATAAGCCTATAATATATAAATAAACTATTGTTGCATGTAAAATAAATAAGGTTTTTAAAATGTTTAAGAAGCTTAATTTAAAATTAAATTAAAATGCAGAGCCCCCCGGACCAGTGGCCAGGACCTGGGCAGTGTGAGTGCCACTGAAAATCAGCTCACGTGCCGCCTTCGGCACACATGCCATAGGTTGCCTACCCCTGGATTAGAAACAACCACCCTTCTTCACAATGCTTAGTCTCTCCAGTTGAGAGAAAAGTCTTAAATTCCGTGGAATGGAAACACAACACACTTGAAAGCAAAAATCACTATTACCTAAATGGCAGTAATTATCCGTAATGCAAATTTAGACCAGGAAACATCCGTTTTTCATTTCCAAATTAAGAAAGACAGATGGGATCATTGCTGCAAATAGGATGAATTTATTTTCTGTTTTAACTGTAATTTGATTTCGTACCTAGACAACAGGATCCAGTGATACACCCTTCACACTGTCTGTACAGCATGTGGCTCTGGGGAACATTTGAGCCTTTTGGGAGATCAGTTATAGCAGGCTGGAGAGTTTACTATCATATTATCATATGCATATAGCTATCTATTAACCAGAAACCAGCAAATTTGAAAATAATTTTCTCTGAAGAACATATAGGTAGACTTGATGTCATCTGAATTTGTGACATGCTAGGGTGTGTTAAAATTGGGATCTGCTTCTACACACAAATGTAAATCCAAATATTAATTATAAATTCTAGTGATAAATAAAGAACAGCTAAGATGCTTCCATGATACTGTTGTTATTAAGACTGTCATGGTGGTTCTTTATTTAATCCCTTGTTTGTTTGTTTGTTTTTGCCTTTCTCTGCAGGATGGATTATCTGCTGGCATAATTTGGGCAACTCACCTCATCAATTCCCTGCCATTGTAGGGGCCTTAGGTACTGTTGGCCCCTCAATTTCTTCTTGTCTCGCCGGATACAAATGGATACAAATGGATATAAATTGGCAGTTGGGAAGTTTCGGCTTGAAATTAGGCGAAGGTTTCTGANTGGGCTGAACGCAGGAGTAACTGGGTGAAATGTGATGGCCTCTGTCACAGGAGGCCAGGCTAGATGTTCTAATGATTCCTTCTGGCATTAAGCTCTATGCAACTATGAAATCTACCAAAAAAGCAGGGGTCCCCTGTATCTAGTGAATTGTGCCTAAAATTACAGCCCACAAACTGCCTGTAAAGACTGGATTTTCTGAGGATTATTTCTGAGTAGCTATATTTATTCAATTAAGTGGAACTTAATTAAACACGAACCTTTGAAGATTTGGTGTATTTATTTGTAGATGATAATGTTTATGGAGCCTTTCTAGGCAGAGAACCACAGTCCCCAAAGTGCCGAACTGTAAAGTGTTGTCTAAGCTTCAATTAATGAAACTAATTTTTAATGAAGCTACTAATGATTGCTATATCTCAACAATCTGATTATACCCAGCCAGATCAATAGCATGGGTCATTCTGAAGCTATATCATTGTTATGTCTCAAGGAACTCAACCAGTCATCATTGTTCTTCTCAAGTTAATATATATGCTGCAATTCTGTTGGTTGCATACTTGCAGCCACAGAAGAGTGACTGTGCTGGAGGGCATGCAGGAAAAAAAATTACAAACCTTTTGAATTTTTTGGTTGCAAATCAGAAAGAGATATTCATCAGAGCAGGGAATTGAACAGAAGTCTCACACCATATCTAGCAGGCTGCAGAGGCCTCAGTGCGACTTTCTCAAATTCTCCTGTTGGAACTGTTCCACTGTGTATAAATAATTAATTATTGAGCAGGGCCAGAAAGAGGCTGACTGTATTGCCTAGTGGTTAGGGCACTCACCTGGGAGGTTGGGAGACCTGGGTTCAAATCCCTTCTCCAATGAATGTTTAATCATTTATACAAAGTGGAAGAGCTCCAGTGGGAGAGGCGGAGAAAAATGCACCTCAGAATACTCAATAGCCTGGTAGTTAGGACACTCACATCGGAGAGCTCAGTTCAAGTCCCAGGTAGAGCGAGGACTTGAACCTGGTTCTTCCATATCAGGTGAATCTGGGACATTTGCTACAATGGGGTTGGTCTCTCTCTGGTTCTAAGCAGAAATTCCACCCTTGACTGTCAAAACTGGCACTCACATGGCAGTGGTGCTACCACTGCTGGAATACTGTGTCCAATTCTGGTTCTTGCAATTCATGAAGGATGTTGATACATTGGAGAGGGTTCAGAGAAGAGCCACAAGAATGATGAAATAGAAAGCCTGACCTATTGTGATATACTCAAGCTGCTCAATCTATTTAGTTTAGCAAAGAAAAGTTTAAGGGGTGACTTGATTATAATCTATAATTACCTACACAAGGAACACATTTTTAACAATGGGCTCTTCAGTCTAGCAGAGGAAGGCATAACATGATCCAATAGCTGGAAGTTGAAGCTATACAAATTCAGACTGGAGAGAAAGAGTAAATTTTGAACAGTGAAGATAATTATCCATTGGAACAATTTACCAAGGGTCGTGGTGGATCCTCCATCACTGACCATTTTTAAATTAAGATGGTCTGTTTTTCTAAAAGATCTGCTCTAGGAATTATTTTGGGGACGTTCTATGCCCTGGGCTATACAAGAGGTCAGGCTGGCTCTCCAATGTGGAAATTTGGTGCCATTACTCTTTGGTGTATTCCCTCCCCAGCCAGCCCCAATCTCCTGGGGAGTCAGGAGACACCTGGCTCCTGTCCCCACCTCCATGGGCCTGGTTGCCAGGGCAGCACAACATTACAGGGCCTCCCTGAGACATAAGAGCTCTCTGTGGATAGCTATATCTGAACACACTGGGGGAAGATGGGAAAAGATTGGATGGAGTAGAAAAGGGACCTGGGCCCTGCCCCTGCAGGGGGATAATCCCCCAAATATGAGGCGATTCCACCTCAGGAATCCCCCTCAGCCATCCATGTCAGGCATCATCCCCTCCCTGAGGTGTCAGCCCCCAGCCCCAGTGCCACCAGTGTCTGGCCTGTCACAGAGATTCCAACTCTCAAAATATTATCGTTTGGGAGGTGTTTTTTTTTTTACATCTGGCCAAAAAGTGGTATTTGTCATTTGCTAAAAATTCTGATGCAAGCTGCCTAGGATAAACCATGGTGAGGGACCTAGTTACACCCTTCATTACCTACCCCCTCAGAAGGAAATCTGTCCCATAACCTCCTCCCAAAACTACCCCATTATGGAAGATTGGACCCCATAATTTGTCCTTTTACTAGAAACTGCACTACTCAATCTGACCCTTTGAAGAGAATTTTCCCCAGAACAAGCCTCTGTTAGGGAATTACTCTGCATAATTGTTTCCTCAAGGATCTGTGCCACATAAAGTTAGCAGTGCATCCAATAATATTTTCATATGGAGCTGCACCCCACATCTGTCCATTAGGGGAATTATAACCCAAAATCTGAAGAGTTTCTTTGGATACACACAAGGCATGTAGGAGTTTACTATTATTGAAAGGCCAGTATAAAGGAGTCTACAGGTATGTACTTTAAAACTAGAAAAAATTTTTATAATTCATCTGGAATTATTTCAAGTGGTATTAACTAGTGAAATAGTGTTTCCTAATATCCAACCTAGACCTCCCCCACTGCAACTTGAGACCATTGATCCTTGTTCGATCATCTGTCACCACTGAGAACAGCCGAGCTCCATCCTCAATAGAACCCCCTTCAGGTAATGAAGGCAGCTATCAAATCCCCCCTCACTCTTCTCTTCTGCAGACTAAATAACCCCAGTTCCCTCAGCCTCTCGTCATAAGTCATGTTCCACAGCCCCTTAATCATTTTTGTTGCCCTCCGCTGGACTCTCAAATTTGTCCACATCCCTTCTGTAGTGGGGGGACTAAAACTGGACGCAGTACTCCAGGTGTGGACTCACCAGTGTGGAATATAGGGGAAGAATCACTTCCCTCAATCTGCTGGCAATGCTCCTACTAATACAGCCCAATATACCGTTGGCCTTCTTGGCAACAAGGGCATACTGCTGACTCATATCCAGCTTCTCGTCCACTGTAATCCCCAGGTCCTTTTCTGCAGAACTGCCGTTTAGCCAGTAAAGCCAAAGCTAGGAAATGTTTCCCATCAGAGAATTACACACAGGTGCAGGTTCAAGTTTTCCAGAGGTATTGAGCAGTGTAATAAAAAGTATAACAAAATGGGAATGGAAAAGAATCATTCCTTGAGGTCTAGCCAGATACACGTTAAAGACAAAGGAGAAAGCAGAGAATACCCTGGGACATCCATGAAGTTTTTCTTTTCATAATCTTGAAGCTTCAATTCAATATAATGAAAAACCAAATGCTCACTGTACATTATCAGTTTAGCTGCCACACACTAGAGCTAAGACACAAGACACATATTGTTGGGAGACAGGGGTTTTATTAGAAACTCACTTGTCTTCATGAGCACATGACCATTCCTGTTTAACTCTTAAGAATAAGCAACTAAAATAATTTCTACTTTCTTTTTCTTTTGGGGCAGTATTATGTTCATGGCATACACACAGAGAAGTTAGATGAAAAACTTTTTTTTTTCTGGAAGGTTACAACTCAACACTACTTTATTGCTTAGCTCAGAGTCCAAACAATAGTAACCAAAACAGAGAGAGAGAGAGAGAGAGACAAAGCAGGCTGCTCCCTAAGGCACAGAGGCACAACTCACCCACCTTTCTACCGGCAGGCTCTTCTGTGGACAGCCCGAATCAGCATGGTAACATAACTTCCTTTAGCAACCTCTACCCTCTGAAGTGAGTTTTATTTCTGCAAAGAAACTAGATCTAATATTTCCTTTCTCAGAGGTTTCAAAGGGATAGGGACTCTGATGGGCTGGATTGCCAGAAGATTCTGATCTCTTGTGCTGTTGCTGGGACTGAGGAATGGGAAATATAAGAATTTCTCAGTAAACTCTACATAGATAGTTACAATGGGGACCATGCCCCTGCATCATAAAATTAGATGCTTCCCTCTTCCCAGTCCAGAAACACACCAATTGCTGCACATGGTGAAAAGTTCGTTTAAATCTTAGTATTTTCTATGTTTGAAAAAAGTCTCTCCCTGGGAACTCTTCAGAGACCAATATCGCTCCTCAGGGAGTTTTTCTGCCTTCTCTCTTTTCACTTTCTCCCTCACAGCCTGACTCAGCACCCCCAGCTCCCAGTCCAGTTTGTGCCCTCCCCATCCTCCTCCCAGTACTCTCTCCCAGCCATAGGCGCCGACTTTCATTTTTCCCCAGGGGTACTTCACCCCCGCTCTGCCATGAGGCCTCACCCTTGTTCTGCCCCTCCCCCAAGGCCCTGCCCTCACTCTTTTTCTTCCCGCCCCTGCTCCACCCCTCTCCCGAAGCACCTGCCCGCCGTTCACTACTCTCTGCCCTCTTCCAAGCACCGCTGCAAGCTGCCAAACATCTGTTTGACACCACCATTGCTCAGCTGTTTGGTGGTACACCTGATCATCTGTTTGGTGGTGCCCCTGATTTGCTGGTTGGGAGCATTGCCAAAGAGCTGATCAGTGGCACCTCAAAACAGCCGTGGCTGGTGGGTGCTGAGCACCCGCTATTTTTTCCCTTGGTGCTCGAGCCCTGGAGCACCCACAGAGTCCGCACCTATGCTGCCAGCAACAAGCCCCTCCCTCCCCACCACCTGCTCAGGAGATGCGGGTTCATGCCAGACTCTTTTCCGAGATTAATCAGTGCAACTCAGTGTAAGGAGAAGAGACAGGGAGTAAAACAGGAGAGAACTGATTTTTGAAATGATAAATCCATGTAAACATTAACGTAAACGGTAGCGCTATGACAGTAATTTACACACTCTGGAGGCAAAGTCCAGCCCTGGGGCAGGGGGAGAGGCCAAGGGAAGCTCTTCCTGCTCTTACACTCGAGTACCAGAATGAGGCAGCAGGGGCTCTGGCTAAGGTCCCTGCTGCTGTGTCTTTGCTCTAAGGGAGAGACAGCTGCTGCCTTGGGGTCAGGAGGAAGCAATTTCTGGAGGTGAGATACAAGCTGCTCCTTTGTGAGCAGCAATAAGGAGTAATGCGGAACATATGGGCTGCGCGTCGCCCTGAACTGTCCTGTCTTGCTGTAGCTGGTGGCTCCTGGATGTGCTACGCAGCTGTTTCCACCCCAGAGACCCTCTGGTGAAGAGGAGCAGTATTCTTCCTAAGTGTTGCTATGGAAAAGTCATTTTGAAATTGACTATGGATCCGATCCTGAGAACTGCTGAGCTCTCTGTCCCTGCAAAGCTCTGAAAAAAATGAATAGCAGAACTGACAGCAACTGCTTCATTGGATCGGGTCACAGAGCTCAGCATCTTGCAGGACCAAACCCTACGTTCTCTATAACACACACACACACACACATTTAAGGGAAAATCACACAGTGCTGTCTGCCCATCTTTGGTGTGAGTGGTTGGGTCATTACAAAACCTAAACTTAATTTCCCCAATACTAATTTCTCCCTATTGTTACTCACACCTTCTTGACAACTGTCTGTAATGGGCCACTCTCTTACCACTTCAAAAGTTATTTTTCCTCCCTTGTTATCCTGCTAATTGATTTATCTCGTTAGACTGACCTCACACTTGGTAAAGCAACCCCCATCCTTTCATGTATTTATACCTGCTCCTGTATTTTACACTTCATGCATCTGATGAAGTGGGCTCTAGCCCACGAAAGCTTATGCCCAAATAAATGTGTTAGTCTCTCAGGTGCCACAAGGACTCCTTGTTGTTTTTGCTGATACAGACTAACATGGCTACCCCTCTGAAACCAGTCCTATGTTACTTAGTCTGCCCTGAAAGCAAACATACTCCTCCCCCCCTTCACTTGGTAGCAATGTAAAGTATGAGGGAAACTGAGGCACACATAGTATTCACAAATATATTTTAATAATTCCCTCATTGTCCATTCCTCACCTGCACTGAGTCATATGGCCCTACCTCTCAGTCACCTTCTTTAATCCATCCATTATCTTCCTCTCACCCTGCACATCAGGATCACACTTTTCATCCACATCTTCAAGGATCTGCACGGTTCAGCTACATCCTGCCTTCATTTCCCACTATTCCCCCCCTTACTCCACAGTGACTCCCACCCCAACACTCCCTGTTTATCCTTCTCCCTCTCTTCTCTTTATGGCTTCTTTCATGCTTCCCCATATTCCTGAAGCTCCCTCTTCTCTTCAGGAGGAATGAAGACAAGATGTGTTTTCTTGCAAATTTCTTCTTATGTAAAACTCCTTCAGCAAAATGCTGGTATGTGCCAATCTGCAAAAAGAACCACATGCTCACACAAACACACTGTTATATTATCCGACATAATCACCAGCAAGCACAGGGGCTGACTTTTATTTTTCCCTGTGGTTGCTCCACCCCCGCTCCGCACCAAGGCCCGCCACTCACTCTGCCTCTTCCCACCCCTGCTCCGTCCACTCCCCTGAGCCCTCCCTGCCCACCTGTTGCTCACTCCTCTTGGTCCCTCCCTCTCCTGAGCTCCTCCCACCAGCTGCTGGGTGATCCAGGGCCAGGCCTGGGGGCCACTGAACTGCTGATCCACGGCCATCCCCGGGGCCCACCAAACAGCTGATCGGTGGCCAGCCCTGGGGCCCGAGAAAACAATGTGGCTGGTGGGTGCTGAGCACCCCCAATTTATTTTCTGTGGAGGCTTGAGCAATGGAGCAACCCTGGAGTTGGAGCCTAAGCCAGCAAGGACTCATCCACAGTAGACTATGTCTGAATATATTGTTTTCTCTATGTATCTAGGCCCAAGAAGATATAATCTTGAATATTGTGTGAAATTCTGGTCATCTCATCTCATAAAAGGTACATTCTGATGGGAAAAAGTCAGAGAAGGGCAACAGACATCATTGGGGGATGGAACAGCTTTCATAACAGGAGAGATATAAAGGACTGGGGGAGGGATAGCTCAGTGGTTTGAGCATTGGCCTGCTAAACCCAGTGCTATAAGGTCAATCCCTGAGGGGGCCATTTAGGGATCTGGGGCAAAAATCTGTCTGGGGATTGGTCCTGCTTTGAGCAGGGGATTGGACTAGATGACCTCTTGAGGTCCCTTCCAACCCTGATATTCTATGACTGGAACTTTTCAG
This sequence comes from Platysternon megacephalum, assembly GCA_003942145.1. NCBI lineage: Eukaryota > Metazoa > Chordata > Testudines > Platysternidae > Platysternon > Platysternon megacephalum. The sequence goes on from QXTE01000459.1 coordinate 190,503, forward strand.
CTTGGAAAAGAGACATCTAAGGGGGGGATGTGTTAGAGTTCTACAAAATCATTAATGGTGTGGTGACAGTGGCTAAGGAAGTGTTGTTTACCCCTTCCCATAACACACGAACCGGGGGGGGTCACCCAATGAAATTAATAGACAGCAGGTTTAAATGGAACAAAAGGAAGTACTTCATATAAAACACAGTCATCCTGTGGAACTCATTGCCAAGGCTAAAAGTGTAACAGGACTCAAGAAAGAATTAAGTAAGTTCAGAGGATAGGTCTTTCAATGGCTATTAGGGATGGAACCCCATGCTCTGGGTGTCCCAAAGACTCTGACTGACAGAAGCTGGGACTGGATGTCATGAGATGGATCACTTGATAATTGACCCGTTCTGTTCATTCTCTCTGAAGCATCTGCCATTGGCCACTGTCAGAAGATAGGATATTGGGCTAGATGAACCATTCATCTGACCCAGTGTGGCCATTCTTATGTTTTTATAATTTTAGATTGAGCATTGCCATTTACTTCAATGGGCCTATTCACATGCTTAGAGTTATGCATGTGCTTAAATACTTTGCAGGACTGGGGTCTTCAACTGTAAACTGTTCTCAACAGGAACCACGTCTTCCTAAGTGTTTGATAACACTGATCCCATAGTTAATTCTTAAGAAATAAGTATTATTATACAAAACAGGTAAATAGAATAGAATTGAAGGTACAGATGGATTGAAAGATATAAAATATATTTATATCACACTTATTTCTAAATACATCCAGTTACTGCATGTCATAAACAAACAGTTAAGGGTTAATTCCTCTTTTACCTCTAAAGGGTTAAGAAGCTCACATAACCTAGCTGACACCTGACCAGAAGGACCAATAAGTAGATAAGATACTTTCAAAGAGGGAGGAGGGAAAAAGTCTTTTGTCTGTTCTGTGTGTGCTTTTGCCGGAGTCAGAGATCCAGAAAACAACCATCTAACCCTTGTTTAAATAAGTGAGTATTTAGACAAGAATGTGGTAGATTTCTTTATTTTTCTCTTTGTCATTTCTTTGGCAAACATAGAGGGAGAATCAAATTGGGTTTTTGTGCAACTTTAAGGTTTTGCCCAGAGGGAAATCCTCTGTGTTTTGAATCTGTTGTCTGTGAGATCATCTTCCTTTCTAATCTCACAGAGGTATTCCTTTCACCCCTTTTCTTTAATTAAAAGTCTTCTTTTAAGAACCTGATTGATTTTTCCTTGTTTTAAGGTCCAAGGATTTTGGATCTGGGCTCACCAGGAATTGGTGGGGGGAATTTTCTTGAGTCTACCTAGAAAAAAGGGTATAGAGACTTGGGGGAGGGAAATTAGTCAAATCCTGCCAGAAAAGGGGGGATAAGGACTGGGGAAATATTTGGGGGAAGGCAGAGTTCCCAAATATTTGGTGGTGGCAGCGATTGTTTTGCCTAAGCTGGTAAAAATAAGCTTAGGGGTTATTCATGCAGGTCCCCACATCTGTACCCTAAAGTTCAGAGTGGGGGGGACACCTTGACACTGCACAAGGAATGATTTTCATTTCACATATATTAACCTTCTGAAAAAAATATAATCTCTAAATGTATAGAAAATAGATTGACTGAATCCAGTTCAGTTTACCAGCATAGCGCCAAACTCTTCTGAAAATCTCCAAAGGGAAAGGACAATTAATATCTTGCAAATCTATGAAAAAAGTCAAATACAGTAAAGTTTAACATCTCTTCTGTCTTCCTACCCATGTGTTTATAGCACACTCACCTCCCTTCTATTTGAATCTAGTTAATATATGAACAATAATTGTAATATTCACTGCAAGAATAACTATTTTTTATAGATTCATAGACTGCAGCCCCAGAAGGAAACACTGTGATCATCTAGTCTGACTTCCTGTATAGCACAGGCCATAGAACTTCTCCAAAATAATTCTTAGAGCAGAGCTTTTAGAAAACCATCCGATCTTGATTTAAGTCTTGTCACTGATGTAGAATCCACCCTGAGCCCTAGAAAATTGTTCCAATAGTTCCGTAGTCTCACAGTTAAAAATTTACATTTTATTTCCAGTTTGAATTTCTCTAACTTTAACTTCCAGCCATTGGATCCTGTTGTACCTTTCTCTGCTAGACTGAACAGTCCATTGTTCAATATTTCTTCCCAATGTAGCTATCTATGGACTGTGATCAAGTCATCTCTTCACCTTCTCTTTGTTAAGCTAAATATTTTGAACTTTTTGAGCCTATCGCTATGAGGTGTGATTTATAATCCTTTAATCATTCTCGTGGCTCCTCTCTGAATCCTCTCCAATTTATTGACACCATTGTTGAATTGTGGCACTAGAACTGGGCACAGGATTCCAGCAGCAGTTGTTCCAATGCCAGATAAAGAGGTAAAATAGCCTCTCTGCTCCTGTTCAAGATTCTGCTGTTTATGCATCCCTGGATCACATTAGCCCTTTTTACCCACGGCATCATATTGGGTGCTCATGTTCAGATGATTATCCACAGCCACTCCCAAATCTTTTCAGAGTCACTGCTTCCCCGGATAGAGTCCCCCAGACTGTAAGCATGGCCAACATTCTTTGTTCCTAGATGTATAACTTTACATTTAGCTGTAAGAACACACATATAGTTTGCTTACACCCAGTTTACCAAGCAATCCAGACTGCTCTGAACCAGTGACCTGTCTTCTTCATTATTTACCACTTTGAGAGGACTCATTTTTATTGGCTGTAAAAATGAAATGTGTTTTAAGGAGTGACTTGCAGTTAGATAGCGTGGAGTCACTTTGGATCATTGGTCTGTGAGGTGTTTGAACGACAGGGGTCACATGGGTGAAAAATGGACATGAATGTTCCAGTTGTGGGTGGAGCAAAGAGAGCTGTGGAAGGAGTGAAAAGAAACTAAACTGGAGAGGTCAGACAGGAGCTGAAAATTAGGACAAGGATCTCAGGATTGTCGCAGAATGCAAGAGAAACTCAGTGAAAGAATATGGAGAGAAGGGTGGACTTAGAACAGCGGATAAATTAGAGATCTTATTAAGCAGCATTTTGGATGGATGGAAAGATGAGGGAGTGCAGTGAGAGTCTAGCAGGTTGCAGAGATGGATGTTGTAGTCGTCAAGCTGAGACCTGGATTTTAATGGTGTCAATGGAGTAGAGTGAGCCAATTTAATTGTGGTGGTACACTGAGCAGAATCTAATACCACCATCTACCAGTGTGGGAGAAAGATAAAGAGGAGAGAGAAATCTGTATGGTGGGGGATAGACTCCATATGGAGGTGACAAGGGTGATAAAGAAAGGATGAACGGAGCAGGGATTTTGAGAAAAGTTGAGTTGATTTTGCATAATATTAAGTTTAAATGGCTGGTGCCCAAACTCCAGGAAGTGATGTCTGTAAGGCAGTCAGGGGTGTGTGACTGAATGAAAGGGAGAGATGAGGGGTAGGGAAATTCATCCATTAGTCTTTGGCTAGCGGAAATTGTGTGTCCAAATGATGTCACACAGGGAGAGAGACATCAGGAGAAGGTCAAAGCTGAGCCTTGAGAGATGCCAGTGGAGATCTCTGTCCGGTCTCTAATATGGGAGTGATGATTATGAAGTCCGTAGGTAGGCAGGTATGTATGATCTACTTCTCTATTATGCAGACACATTTTCTAATAATATCTATTCAGTGCTTTAAAATAAACAGAAATTTTAGTCATTCAAAGAAAAAATATGCTGCTGTTCATTTTCCGAAAGCAGCTTTTTCTCATTTATAGTAGTGCTGTGTCTGCCTACACTGAGCATTTTATTTACTTGATTAATTTGTCCTTTTCTCTGAATCTAAAAATAATAAGCAAATCAAAAATAAAAACAAATGCATATTACTGGGGTAATGATTGGCTTTTGTTTAGGGAGTTCATAGATTCATACAGTCCAAGGCAAGAAGGGACCTTTTTGATTATGTAGTTTGATTTCTTGAACAACACAGGCCTTAGAACTTCCCCAAAATAATTCCTGGGTTCCAAGTTATGAAATGGGTTGTAGTAGTTTACTCCAGGGTTAAACCTGCATCCAGTCCTTGTAAAATAGATATGAAAATAGCTTCTAAAATAATAACCTAGGAAATTTAAAAGCAAAGATCTTAAGGTCTCCATAAAAATCCAGGAGTATTTCACATGGAAATGCTCTGTCTTCAATTTGCTGTATTTAATCTTGGAACTGTAAACTCACATAACAACTTGATTGAGCCTGTTAACCAGACAGTTCTTCTGGAGGAGCACATACACATGCACCAGGCTAATGATTAACTATAAAAGCTTTTGCATTTTCATGTAGGGTGCTCAGCACCAGTTTTTTTCCAAAATAAACCATATTTAAATATCAGTGTAGAATCTCAGGCAGAACGTATTTGGTACGTGTTATGGCAGTTATCAAATACACATTATACTTTACAAGTATATTTCTAATTTGGTTTCAGATCACTTGGTTTCAAATCAAATCATTCATATTGTGTGGGCCAAATTCTGCTCTCCATTACACTGGTGTAAATCCAGTGTAAATTCACTGATTTAATACATGAGCACAATACAATGATTTTTACTATATTTGAATTTTTGGATAATTCACTGTGTTGTTATGTATAACTGAGAGCAGGCCTTGTTTATTGATCTGGTTAGAAAATATTTTTCATTTCCTATGGGAAAAAACTGAATTTTGTTGAAAAAGCAAAAACTGAAAAATTTCAGGGAAAACCCAAAACAATTTTTTTATGAGTGCTCAGTTTGTATGAATACTGTAAATTTTCCACAGAAGGTTTTAAAAAAAATTGAAAAAAAATTTGTTTAGTCAAGAACCCAATTTTCTGAAGAATAGTTGATAAAAAATGTTTTACCCAACCAACCTGTTTGGCCCTTGTTGGAAAATGCAGCATTCCCAGGCTTTCAGAAACAGCTCACATGCAAACTTGGACATCAGAATAGATTTCATTGACCGAGGAGTAAGTCTAGGACCAAGAGTGTGTCTCTGCCAACAGTGCCAGAGGATATTTTAAGTCAGTCTGGACAGCCTGTCTACACATCTTTCACATGTCTGGTTTCTCATCCTCTCCTCAAAAGGGGAAGCATTGCTTCTTGTTATGATAGGTTTTTGTTTTTTTAATATTTGTTGTTGTGTTCGGTGCGGGGAGGGGGAGGAAGAGGAAAGGTATTTGTTGCTATGTATTTCTGTTAAAGAAGGCAAGTCAAAGAAATGCTCCTGGCACTTGGAGAGGATGATAATGAGGTTTGTGACAGATCTCAGCTCTTTCGGAAGTTCATTCCACGGTCCTTAAAATCCATGTCTTCTATAAGATGGCCATCAGCGCCAGCTGTGTCTCAGTGAAATCACAAAGCCACAAAATAGAACTGCTTCATCACTTCCAAGACATTCATGTGTTTAAAAAGTAAGACCCGGAACCTGCAAGTTGCTGCATGCATGCAGCCACAGGGATCTCACCGAAGGATCAGCGCCCAGAGGAAGTACAATAACAATAGTTAGCTCTTCAGTATTGCTTTTATAGGGATGTTGTGTTGAGTTATGTGGCAGCTTAAAGACTGACATTAAGTCCTGTGTTACGTCCTCTGTCAATATATACTCCATTTATATAGAAGTGGAGTTTCTGTTTGATGAATGCTTGTTATGTAGTATGTGTAGTATTTGTGTATATGTGGGGAAGAGAAGTGCTTAGGTTTTATTTGTCTGTTTATAAATGTGACTTTATCTCTTGCTTCTCAGTTTTGTAATAGGCTAAGAACCCCATTTTCATATTTATTTTCTTTGTGGTGTTTAACTGGAGTTTGGTTCATTTTCCTTTGGTTGTATCTGGTTGTTGTGCAGGCATGTGTGGTGAGTGGAGCTTTAACTGTAGCTGAAGATGAGACTTTCTTCCCTTCAACACAAATAATTTAGGGCTCTATTTTCAAAAGAGCTCAGCACACATCAGCTCCAAATATCTGCCCCCTCCCTCCATTTTCATGTGCTATGGTTCTGTGTTTTTGAGTCATAATGTTTTAGAATCACAGGGGAGCAGAAGAACTGGGTTTTTTTTAGGTTTATAGCTACGGTTTACATTACCTTTCCTACTTACAGAGTCTCGCAATCTTAGCAGTAAATCTCACCCAATAACACAAACAAAAGGTCTGAGCTTCATTGTGTTTCATGGAGTTTTGCAGGGTATGGACTACATGTTCAATTCCCAAGTGTGGAGATATCTGTCTTTTTCTGTGCTCATCTTGGACAACATCATCTGACCATGTAATACTGTATGCATTAATTTGTGTCATGAAATATATTGCCTTATACTGCAAGAGATGAAAGATATATAACTTTGATATTTACCCTCTTCCGTTGCTTTCTTCTCCTTTACTAAATTCAGGGTGAATTACATTACAATATTACAGGCTTCAGAGTGGTATCTGTGTTAGGCCCCGTCCAGACTACCCGCCCGGATCGGCGGGTAGCCATCGAAGTATCGGGGATCGAATTATCGCATCTTGTCTGGACGCGATAAATCGATCCCCGAACGCGCTACTTCGAACTCCGGTACTCCTGCAGGGCGAGCGGAGTACCGGAGTTCGAAGTGGGAGCCGCGAACTTCGATCGCGGCGCCGCGCGGACGCGAGGTAAGTCGCGTTAGTTCGAACTAAGGTACTTCGACTTCAGCTACGCTATTCGCGTAGCTGAAGTCGAAGTACCTTAGTTCGATCCCGCCCCTAGTGTGGACCAGCCCTTAGTNCAGCCTAATGACGTAGAAGGGTGAAGGATAAGTTGTTTGTTACTGGTTATAAAAAGGGCCGATCCGGCCATGTAAGGTGTGTCTCTCTTCTGGCATTAGCTGATGAGAGCACCCGCTCAGCTGACCGCTTAATAAAGGTATTGGTACCCGTCTTCTTGCCTCTCCGTGCCTCCTTGGTATAATTAGGTAAGCTCCGGGGGGAAACGAGCCCTGTTTGGCTAACATTGCCTTACCAAGTGGGAGGTCAGTCTAATGAGACAATTCAATTAACAGTAGGATACCAAGGGAGGAAAAATCACTTTTGTAGTGGTAATGAGAGTGGCCCATTACAGACAGTTGAGAAGAAGATGTGAGTAACAGTAGGGGGAAATTAGTATGGAGGAAATTAGGTTTAGGTTTTGTAGTGACCCAACCACTCCCAGTCTTTATTCAGGCCTAATTTGATGGTGTCCAGTTTGCAAATTAATTCCAGTTCTACAGTTTCAAGTTGGAGTCTGTTTTTGAAGATTTTTGTTGAAGATTTGCCACTTTTAGGTCTATTATTGAATGACCAGGGAGGTTGAAGTGTTCTCCTACTGGTTTTTGAATGTTATAATTCCTGATGTCAGATTTGTGTTCATTTATTCTTTTGCGTAGAGACTGTCCAGTTTGTCCAATGTACATGGCAGAGGGGCATTGCTGGCACATGATGGCATATATCACATTGGTAGATGTGCGGATGATATGTGGACAGAGTTGGCACCAGGGTTTGTTACTGGGTTTGGTTCCTGGGTTGGTGTTTTTGTTGTGTGGTGTGTAGTTGCTGGTGAGCATTTGCTTCAGGTTGGGGATCTGTCTGTAAGCAAGGACTGGCCTGTCTCCCAAGGTTTGTGAGCGTGAGGGATCATCCTTCAGGATAGGTTGTACATCCTTGATGATGCGCTGGAGAGGTTTTAGTTGGGGGTTGTAGGTGACGGCTATTGGCGTTCTGTTACTTTCTTTGTTGGGCCTATCTTGTAGAAGGTGACTTCTGGGTACTCTTCTGGCTCTGTCAATCTGTTTATTCACTTCAGGAGGTGGGTATTGTATTTTTAAGAATGCTTGATAGAGATCCTGTAGGTGTTTGTCTCTGTCTGAGGGATTGGAGCAAATGTGGTTGTATCTTAGAGCTTGGCTGTAGACAATGGACTAGCCATCACCTACAGCCCCCAACTACATATACGTTATGTAGCATCTCTAACTTACTAAGTTGGGGTGTTAGTGATTGTGCTAAATGTATTAATAAACTATATTTATAAATATAAAAGAGTTCTTATAGTGTGAGTGTTGCAACTCTGCACATCGGGGTTCCCAGCTATATCATCATTTGAATAATACCGGGCCTGATCTTGGGACAAGAACCTGTCAACCCTCAAAATAATAACTGGGGATTTTAAGTAATCAATATAATTAATACATAATCTAAAGATCGGGCAATACAATAAAACTTTCCAATGAGTTGAAAACCCAATTTACTATTGGAAAACACTTTAATTGGAACTTTCTAATCAGCCCTAACTTCTAGCTTTAAAGTCTGCGTCTTCATCCAATGGGGTTTGGGGGGAGGGGGGGTCCCGCCAGACCATGCAGAATGGCAACAGTGTTTGGTCACCTGGACTAGCTGGCATCCCTAACATTGAAGAGACTCTAAGACTTTACTTCTGAAGAGCTATACTGGTATTGCTGCCTCTCCCTGTGCTGGGGAATCCCAGCCATGGAGGGGGACCTGCAGAAGTTAATGCTGCTTCGATCAGAATTCAGACCTTTAAGTATTTACAGATTCTGCGCAAACATTATTTAAGGGTTCAGTTTTACAAAGAATTTAAGGATATGCCTAATACTAAGAATTCCCATTCAAATCAACGGGGTTACTCGGATGCTTAAAATAATGTACACCCTTGGAGGCTTTGTTTGATCAGGTCTAAAATATTAAGTACTTGTATATACAGATGAGGGACCTGATCCTGTGAGCTGAGGAGCGCCTAGAACTCAATTGAATTCAGAACTCCCATTTTGAATTCTCTCCTTTTCTAAAGATTTTTGTGCAGTGCTGAGCACCAGGAGCCCTCATTGACTTCAGTGAGAGCTGAGGGCACTAAATAGTTTGCAGGAGATACTAGGCACCTCACAAGATTAGGCTCCCATTAAACAAGAAAGCAGGCAAATAAATATCAACTTAGGACACTGGAGGTTCTCACTAACTAAATTGGCTCAGGCAACCTTTGGAAAAAGTAGAATTTTGTACCATATGTGAAGTAAATTTAATGAGTGGCTCTTACATTATCAGGGATTAACTATGTATGTGTTCCTCAAAGTCTAAAGAGACTTCATATCTCTTCTGCCATTTTGTAGCCAAACAGCAGAAGGAAGGAGAGACACAAAACAGCGCAACTGCACTTCCTGACCTGAGACATAGGGGCCAGGAACAAAGTTTGGTTAATTAAATGTTCATTTTAAAAGTTCTGAACATTTCAATTCTCTGACCCGTGTTATGCTAAGGTCAGACTAGATGGTCACAATGGCCCTGCCCTGACCAGCAGAGGAGCAAATGTCTGAATATTAAAGTTGTGGAAGAAAAGTTAGGAGGCCCAAAGCCTTTGGTTGACATGACTGTGTTAATGATTATTGGGTTGAAGGGGAAAAAAGAATAGAAACTGCCAGCTGAACTTTTGTAATAGCCAGTTTTGCGAAATATAGCTGTGATAGCTAGAAATTAGGAAAGCCCCAGCCGCAAAAGTACCACCTGATAATAAACAGAAAAACTTGTTGCTTTTGTATTCCTAATAAGGTATTGTTTTTTTCTGTTTAAGAGAATATTACAAATGTAAAAAGCGTTTGACTAATTGCCGTTTTAAGCTTTATAAGCCTCTGTCTGTCTGTAATTTGGGGGCACTATCCGTTTGATAGTGGCCCCAGGCATGCTCGTTAAATAAAGGAGCCTCAGGCTGATCTGATCCAAACACAATGCGTGGTTAATTTTTCCACCACAATTCCTGGTGCCGTGACTCGGATCCACAGCATCCCACCTGACCGGAGGAACGCGAGCCGTTCCCCACCGAACCCAGGGCACCCATCAGAAAAGGTAAGAGACCATTAAATCTCTGTTTTGGGTTTCGGTGGGGAATTGCCTGTAGGCTATGGGTTTGGGTGAGTTACACGGTGGATCCGGACCTTTTGCTGCCAGACACGCCTGACGCCCTTCTGTTCTGATTGCCCCAGGAAGAGCCCTAAGTGTGTCTACTGTAGGCCTCTGTTTTGCGTGCCAGTGTGAATGAAGGTGTGATTGAGGGTCACAGGAAGACGTCCAGAACTCTCTGCGAAGCCTCCGGGCTTGTGACCAGGGATGTCTCTAAAGCAAGCCCTGTGACCGCACCTAGTGGGCCGGTAAAAGGCTCTGACCAAGGTGGTGCCGCTCTGCACTGCATGGCATGACCAGCGAGGGGCCTGCTTAGGTCTAGGACTGTGTGACCCTATCATCTACCATCTTTGGGCGGTCTGGTTTTCCATAACCTCTTTCCTCCCTATGTCCTTGTTATCCACCTGAAGGCGGCCTGATAAGCCATTAACTAATCCGATCACCTTGCCTGAAGCAACAGAGTATGTGGCGCCGTTCTCTCTGAGACTAGCCAACGCTCTTTGTTGAAGGGGGGTCTGTAGGAAAAGTCATGGACACACACATCCTCAAAAAAGCCTTCCCTGTGTGTAAGAACCAAGTAAGACTGTTCTGTTCTGTATACTGGAAGGCAAGGGAACCCTAAGTGGACCCCCGCCTTGTTAGGAACTGTTTACCTGGGATGCCAGGAACTAGAAAATGGGGGCCGGTGAGTCAAAAAGAACCAGTGAGTCAAAAAGAACCACTGTCCCACCAAAAGGCACACCTGCTTCTTATATGTATAAAAATTATGGCCCATCCTATTGCCAGTTTTTAACTAAATGGAATTGGTATACCAGGGATGACCCTAAATTGCAGTTTCCTCTAGAGGGAAGTTTTGACCTTGACAGAATTGTGCACCTTAGTGGCACACTTCTAGCCAACAAAGTCAGACTAAGTCAGTTTGATGCATATTTTAACTGGTATGAGGAAACAGAAAAATGGCACCATGAGTCTCAAATGAAGAGTCTCAAGGACTCCCAGGAGAAACTCAAGACAAAACTGAAGGAGGTACAATTTGTTTTTACTTCATTCCATGTCCCCGCCGGCCAGCAAATACCTCTCTATCTTTCTAGGCCCCTTCAGAGTATCCCCTCAGCCCCACCTGAAGATATTATAAACCTATATTTGGAATCCCAACAACTGGTTGTCCCCTCACCACCTATCCAGGCTGCTGATGAACTGTTAAGTCAGGCCAGGCCCTTGAGGGATGGTGAGGAATCATCCAGTCAAGTTGAGTTTGGTCAAGGGACCCGTGGATGCCCTCCTCCATACACACAGCGGAACCCGGAAGTGAACTCTACTGTCCCGGAAAACCTGCCCTGAGTAAAAAACAACATCAAGTTCCTCATGGAATCCACTCTGGTCCAGTATGTAAATAACCTTCTCATAGCCTCACCCTCATCGAAGGCATCCAAAACCGATTCCCTAGCTTCTGCAAGCTGTGGCCCAAAAGGGCAACAAAGCCTCCAAAACTAAATTGCAGCTCTGTTTACCCAGGGTCCATTATTTGGGACATGATATTTCAGCTGGGACAAGGCACTTGTCCTCTTCACGAGTTCAAGCCATTCTCTAGGTTCCTAAGCCGACCACCAAGAAGCAAATGCAAGGCTTCTTGGGGATGGCCGGGTATTGCTGGCAATGGATCCTTGGGTATGCTGCTATTGTTAAGCCTTTGCAGGCAATAACTCTTAATAAAATCCCAGAACCCCTTCAGTGGTCCCCTGAAGCCGAAACAGCCTTTACCCAAATTAAAAAAGTGCTTACCAGAACCCCCGCTTTAGGCCTGCCAGACTATCAAACACCTTTTACTCTTTATTGTCATAAGAAGGAGGAAATAGCCTCTGGGGTCTTTACCCAAATGCATGGCAATGCACAACAACCAATTGCCTATGATACCTCGCCTTTGGACCCAGTAACGGCTGGACTCCCTCCGAGTAGTGGCAGCAGCTGCTGCCCTTGTTAAAACTTCTGCTACTCTCGTTCTGGGTTCCCCCTTGTGCGTTCCTGTCCCACGTGCTGTAACTGCGCTGCTTTTAAAAGGCCAAACCCAACACCTCTCTAACTCCAGACTCACTAAGTACAAAATGCTGCTCTTAAATGCATCTAATGTTACCCTCTCTCGCTGCCCTGTCCTTAACCCAGCTTCTTTACTCCCCACCGCAACCGATGGAGAGCCCCACGACTGTCTCAAAGTAACAACAAACTCCGCACCCCCAGAATCAATTTAAAGGATACCCCGCTTCATAATCCCAATTTACTGTTTTATGTCAATGAATCCTGTCTTAGAAATCCAGCTGGCTTGCTTGTGGCTGGTCATGCTGTTTGTTCCCAACACGAGCCTGTAGAGGCCCATTCCCTTCCAGAAGCCCGCTCAGCCCAAGTTGGAGAACTTGTTGCCCTTACCCGTGCCTGTATATTAGCCAAAGATAAATCCGTTACCATTTACACCGACTCCCGATATGCATTCGGAGTGGTCCATAATTATGAACAACTATGGAAACACGGAGGGTTTCTCACATTGGGGGGGAGGGAGGAGTAAAATTTTCAATGGGCCTTATGTTGATGCCCTCCTCTCTGCTCTTCAACTTCCTTCTGCCATTGCTGTTGTTAAATTTATTGCTCATCAAAAGCCTTATGATGATGTTACCCAAAAAAATGCTTTGGCAAATGCCACGGCCAAACAGGCAGCCCTTTCCGGGTCTCTGGCTGAAATTGAGCCTGGTTTTATTTCACGATCCCCCTCCATAGCTGCTACCCATCAGAATTTAGCTCTCATGCAAGATTTGGCCCCAGAGTCCAAGAAAAACCAATGAAGGTGGGATAACTGTTCTTGTCTTCATTCCTCCTGAAGAGAAGAGGGAGCTTCAGGAATATGGGGAAGCATGAAAGAAGGCATAAAGAGAAGAGAGGGAGGAGCCCTTTGCTGTGCTAGCGAGAGAGCGAGATGGGGACTGAAAATTTAGTTCCTTACACCTTGGCTGGTGAATCTGGTGAATTATGGCTTTACCAGAATGGACGATGCTTTAATCTTTATTTCTGAGTGCTAACCTAAGCACTTCCAATGCTGCGTTGCAGCTGACTAATAAATCCTGAACTGTTTTGAAAAGGCAGCTTGGGTGTCACTGAAAAGACTTACTAAGTGGCATGGGTTCATGAAGAGTGTCCCAGTCTCTACCAAAAAATGGCTGCTACTCTGAAACCAGTCTCTACCAGGAATCAATCACATTTGGACACATTGGGCACAGCTCATGGTGTGAAGTAGAAGCGCTGGAACCCAGAGGCTCAGTCTGGGAGGCATTGAGGCCGTGTGGCATACCCTGAATTGAAGAGTGGGACCCCTAAGGGCTCTGTCACACAGAAAGGGTCCTTTCAAGACACTGTTTAAAACCTGTGTGATGGCTCCGATCTTGTGGATCCGTGACAAGGAAAATGCCTTTAGCTGCTCTAGTTTAAATGAAAGTTGGGATATGAGGTGCAAGCTGGGGAGGTGAGAGAGGAGGAGGTTGTGGGAAATGTGGAAGCGTGAGATGACCAAGGACTGGAGAAGCATTTTAGTCACAGGGATAGGAAGAGAGAGGTGGATTTCTGAGTTGTTGTGGCGAAAGAACAGACAAGCTTTGTCAACAGAAAGGTTGTGAGTCAGGGCACCAGAGTGAACACCAGGAATGGAGAAAGGAAGGAGAGTGACGGACTCGGGAGGAATGCTGAGGAGGTCAGTGTTAGCGATATTGAGTTTAAGTTGGCAGCAGGACAGACAGCTCCTGAGAGGAGCTTCTCCAGATCGCTCCAGGCACAGCAGGTGACCAGGCCGGAGCATCCTCAGTGCCCGGGCAGCTTGCCACTCCTCATCATGGTGGGAGCTCTGCTATGGACCATGCATCCAAAAGATCAGGCCTTAGGTAAGCCTCTTCTTTAAAGAAAAATAAAATAATTCCGGAATAGAGCTTCCACTCCAGCTTTAACTCACCCACTGAGCCCAGTTTTTAATGAACTTGTGATGTGTAACATTACCCAGGAATCTCACATCCCTCTGGGCAGTTTTGAAGGCCTTAAAATGGGGCAAAGCACTGTGTGATTTTCCCTTCAGTACATTTGTGTGTGTATGTGTGTGTTATACAGAACGTAGTGTTTGGTCCTGCAAGATGCTGAGCGCTCCAATGAAGCAGTTGCTGTCAGTTCAGCTATTCATTTTTTTCAGAGCTTTGCAGGGACAGAGCTCAGCAGTTCTCAGGATCAGAGCCATAGTCGATTTCAAAATGACTTTTCCATAGCAACACTTAGGAAGAATACTGCTTCTCTTCACCAGAGGGTCTCTGGGGTGGAAGCAGCTGAGTAGCACATCCAGGAGCCACCAGCTACAGCAAGACAGGCATGGCCGGCACACCCATTAGGCGACCTAGGCGGTCGGTTAGGGCGCTACTATTTTGGGGGCGCCTGCGCCCCCGCCGCCCGTAGAAATTTGGGGGCGGGACCTTCCGCCGCCGCTGTTGGGGGCGGGATTTCGGGGGCGGGACCTTCCGTCACCTAGGGCGCCGGCAAAGCTGGCGCTGCTACTGAAGACAGGACAGTTCTGGGAGAAGCGCAGCCCATATGTTCCGCATTACTCCTTATTGCTGCTCACAAAGGAGCAGCCTGTATCTCACCTCCAGAAATTGCTTCCTCCTGACCCCAAGGCAGCAGATGTGCCTCCCTTAGAGCAAAGACACAGCAGCAGCGACCTTAGCCAGAGCCCCTGCTGCCTCATTCTGGTACTGGAGTGTAAGATTGGGAAGAGCTCGCCATGCCCTCTCCCTGCCCCAGGGCTGGACTTTGCCTCCAGAGTGTGTAAATTACTGTCATAGTGCTACCGCTTATGTTAATGTTTACATGGATTTATCATTTCAAAAATCAGTTCTCTCCTGTTTTACTCCCTGTCTCTTCTCCTTACACTGAGTTGCACTGATTAACTCCTTACTAACCAAGGGACTATTCCAGTTTCTCTCCCCAGTTCCCATCATTCTGCATCCAGGTTGCAAACACCCAGAACTCAAAGTATCTGAGGATGGGAAAAGAGTTTGGCATGAACCTGCATCTCTTGAGCAGGTGGGAGGGAGGGGCTTGTTGCTGGCAGCATAAGTGATGACTCTGTGGTGGCTCCAGGGCTCGAGCAACATGGGGAAAAAATAGCGGGTAGTCAGCACCCACCAGCCACAGCTGCTTTGAGGTGCCGCCAGTCAGCTGTTTGGCGATGCCCCCGATCAGCTAATGGGGGGCGCCGCCAAACAGCTGATCAGGTGTGCCACCAAACAGCTGAGCAATGGTGGCACCAAACAACTTTTTGGCAGCTTACAGCATGGCTTGGAAGAGGGCAGAGAGTAGTGAACGGCGGGCGGGTGCTTCGGGAGAGGGGTGGAGCAGGGGCGGGAAGAAAAAGAGTGAGGGCAGGGCCTTGGGGGAAGGAGAAAACAAGGGTGAGGCCTCATGGCGGAGCGGGGGTGAAGTACCCCTGGGGAAAAATGAAAGTCGGCGCCTATGGCTGGGAGAGAGTACTGGGAGGGGGTGGGACAAACTGGACTGGGAGCTGGGGGTGCTGAGTCAGGCTGTGAGGGAGAAAGTGAAAAGAGAAAAGGCAGAGAAATTCCCTGAGGAGGGATATTGGTTCTCTGAAGAGATCCCAGGGAGAGATTTTTTTTCAAACATAGAAAATACTAAGATTAAAAAGAACTTTTCATCAGGTGCAGCGATTGGTGTCTTTCGGGACTGGGAAGAGGGAAGAATCTAATTTTATGATGCAGGGGCATGGTCCCCATTGTAACTATCTATGTAGAGTTTACTGAGAAATTCTTATATTTCCCATTCCTCAATCCCAGCAACAGCACAAGAGATCAGAATCTGCTGGCAATCCAGCCCATCACAGTCCCTATCCCTTTGAAACCTCTGAGAAAGGAAATATTAGATCTAGTTTCTTTGGAGAAATAAAACTCACTACAGAGGGTAGAGGTTGCTAAAGGAAGTTATGTGACCATGCTGATTCGGGCCGTCCACAGAAGAGCCTGCCGGTAGAAAGGTGGGTGAGTTGTGCCTCTGTGCCTTAGGGAGCAGCCTGCTCTTTCTCTCTCTGTTTTTGGTTACTATTGTTTGGGCTCTGAGCTAAGCAATAAAGTAGTGTTGAGTTGTAACCTTCCAGAAAAAAAAAATGTTTTTCATCTAACTTCTCTGTGTGTATGCCATGAACATAACACTGCCCCAAAAGAAAGAGAAAGTAGAAATTATTTAAGTTGCTANCAGCCCATATGTTCCGCATTACTCCTTATTGCTGCTCACAAAGGAGCAGCCTGTATCTCACCTCCAGAAATTGCTTCCTCCTGACCCCAAGGCAGCAGATGTGCCTCCCTTAGAGCAAAGACACAGCAGCAGCGACCTTAGCCAGAGCCCCTGCTGCCTCATTCTGGTACTGGAGTGTAAGATTGGGAAGAGCTCCCCATGCCCTCTCCCTGCCCCAGGGCTGGACTTTGCCTCCAGAGTGTGTAAATTACTGTCATAGTGCTACCGCTTATGTTAATGTTTACATGGATTTATCATTTCAAAAATCAGTTCTCTCCTGTTTTACTCCCTGTCTCTTCTCCTTACACTGAGTTGCACTGATTAACTCCTTACTAACCAAGGGACTATTCCAGTTTCTCTCCCCAGTTCCCATCATTCTGCATCCAGGTTGCAAACACCCAGAACTCAAAGTATCTGAGGATGGGAAAAGAGTTTGGCATGAACCTGCATCTCTTGAGCAGCTGGGAGGGAGGGGCTTGTTGCTGGCAGCATAAGTGATGACTCTGTGGTGGCTCCAGGGCTCGAGCACCATGGGGAAAAAATAGCGGGTAGTCAGCACCCACCAGCCACAGCTGCTTTGAGGTGCCGCCAGTCAGCTGTTTGGTGATGCCCCCGATCAGCTAATGGGGGGGGCGCCGCCAAACAGCTGATCAGGTGTGCCACCAAGCAGCTGAGCAATGGTGGCACCAAACAACTTTTTGGCAGCTTGCAGCATGGCTTGGAAGAGGGCAGAGAGTAGTGAACGGTGGGCAGGGGCTTCAGAAAGGGGGTGAAGAGGGCGCGGAAAGAGACAGAGTGAGGGCAGGGCCTTGGGGGAAGGAGAAAACAAGGGTGAGGCCTCATGGCGGAGCGGGGGTGAAGTACCCCTGGGGAAAAATAAAAGTCGGCGTCTATGGCTGGGAGAGAATACTGGGAGGGGGTGGGACAAACTGGACTGGGAGCTGGGGGTGCTGAGGGAGAAAGTGAAAAGAGAGAAGGCAGAAAAACTCCCTGAGGAGGTCTCTGAAGAGATCCCAGGGAGAGATTTTTTTTCAAACATAGAAAATACTAAGATTAAAAAGAACTTTTCATCAGGTGCAGCGATTGGTGTGTTTCGGGACTGGGAAGAGGGAAGAATCTAATTTTATGATGCAGGGGCATGGTCCCCATTGTAACTATCTATGTAGAGTTTACTGAGAAATTCTTATATTTCCCATTCCTCAATCCCAGCAACAGCACAAGAGATCAGAATCTGCTGGCAATCCAGCCCATCACAGTCCCTATCCCTTTGAAACCTCTGAGAAAGGAAATATTAGATCTAGTTTCTTTGGAGAAATAAAACTCACTACAGAGGGTAGAGGTTGCTAAAGGAAGTTATGTGACCATGCTGATTCGGGCCGTCCACAGAAAAGCCTTCCGATAGAAAGGTGGGTGAATTGTGCCTCTGTGCCTTAGGGAGCAGCCTGCTCTTTCTCTCTCTGTTTTTGGTTACTATTGTTTGGGCTCTGAGCTAAGCAATAAAGTAGTGTTGAGTTGTAACCTTCCAGAAAAAAAAAATGTTTTTCATCTAACTTCTCTGTGTGTATGCCATGAACATAACACTGCCCCAAAAGAAAGAGAAAGTAGAAATTATTTAAGTTGCTAATTCTTAAGAGTTAAACAGGAATGGTCATGTGCTCATGAAGACAAGTGAGTTTCTAATAAAACCCCTGTTTCCCAACAATATGTGTCTTGTGTCTTAGCCCTAGTGTGTGGCAGCTAAACTGATGATGTACAGTGAGTGTTTGGTTTTTCATTATATTGATTTGAAGCTTTAAGATTATGGAAAGAAAAACTTCATGCATGTCCCAGTATGTTCTCCACTGTCTGCTTTCTCTTTAACATGTATCTGGCTACACCTCAGGGAATGATTCTTTTCTGTTGCCATTTTGATATACTTTTTATGACATTGCTCATACCTCTGTAAAACTTGAACCTTACCTGTGTGTAATTCTCTGATGGGAAACATGTCCTAGTTTTGGCTCTATTGAGCCCAGTCAATGCAGCACAAATATAAGTATGTCTGAATCTGTATTTCAGTTCAAGCAACACATAAT
Organism: Platysternon megacephalum; assembly: GCA_003942145.1. NCBI lineage: Eukaryota > Metazoa > Chordata > Testudines > Platysternidae > Platysternon > Platysternon megacephalum. Next base: position 208,808 of record QXTE01000459.1, read on the forward strand.
TCAATCGATTAATGAGGAAGCTTGAAATGATTATTTAACAAAGTCCCCTGTGCTTTTTTATTCTGTCTTCCACATGGTAGCTCAAGCTTTTTTGCAGTTCTGATCACACAAAAAATGGTTAAGGTAGGTGGGACAGAAGTTGGGCCAATAAATGATATTACCTCACCCAGCCTGTCTCTCTAATATCCTGGGACCATTATGGCTACAACAACACTGCATTCAAAAAAGGAGTAAAAGGACAAATTATGGGGTCCAATCTTCCATAATGGGGTAGTTTTGGGAGGAGAATTCCTCTAAGGGGGCAGGTAATGGGACAGATTTCCTTCTGAGGGGGTAGGTAATGAAGGTTGTAACTAGGTCCCTCCCCATGGTTTATCCTAGGCGGCTTCCCCTGGAATGGGAGCCCCTGGTCAGGCCTGTTCTACCAGCTGCCACTGGCCAGCCAGGCTGGGTCACCAGTGGGGGGATTTGGTGCCATTACTCCAGGGCATTCCCTCCCCAGCGAACCACAAGCTCTTAGGGAGTCTGGAGGCACCTGGTGCCTGTCCCCGCCTCCATGGGGCTGGTTTCCAGGGCAACACAACATTACAGGGCCTCCCTGAGACCCAAGAGCTCCCTGTGGATTGCTATATCCGAATGCACTGGGGGAAACTGGGAAAAGATTCGATGGAGTAGAAGAGGGATCAGGGTCCTGACCCAGCTGTGGAATCATCCCCCAAATGTGAGGGGTCAGCAGCCCTCAGCCCCTCATATCAGGCATCATCCCCTCCCTGAGGTGTCAGCCCCCAGCCCCAGTGCCACCAGTGTCTGGGCTGTCAGAGTTGTCAACCGTCAAAATATTATCGCAGCATTGGGTTTTGGAAGAAGTTCTTTGCAGTTTTTTTTTTATATCTGTGCAAAAAGTGGTATTTGTCATTTGCTGAAAATACTGATGCATTTTAGTTAAAAAAATAAATCCACCAAATTATTCAGTTTCTTAAAGAGTATGGGATACATAATATTTTTTTCAGTTTTCTGTCCCCCGTCCACATTTTATCTCCCCTTTTCTCCCATTATCCAGTGGCAAATTAGAAAAAAAGGGGAAAAAGGAGGGGGAGATAGAAATCAGAAATTAAAATTTTAATATTTTTGTTGAAACAATTACAATTTTTGAATCCAGTGAAAATGTCCTGTGAAAATTATATTTAAAAAAAGCATTTTCATCAGAAATGTTTTTGAATAAAAACAATTTCAAGTAGTTCTCATTATTTTTTAAGCATCTCATGATTTATAAACAAACAGGTGAAGTTGTACCTGCTTCACAGTCGTCACCATCCTGCACAACTCTCGTGAATATAGAGGCCCTTGGTCAAGAAGGTTGCCTTTTGCTGGTGTAGGTGAGGCTGTCCTTAATGATGGACACCGTCTGCAATTGTTTGCAATGGTACTGAAGCCATTGGCTTCTGTTCTTTCAAGAGGCAAGGGGAGACACAGTGAGGAGGAGGAGGAGAATGTGGGAGAAACGGATGTTTCCTGGTCTAAATCTGCATTATGGAGAATTACTGCCATTGGTAGGTAATAGCGATTTTTGCTTTCAAGTGTGTTGTGTTTCCATTCCACGGAATTTAAGACTTTTCTCTCAGCTGGAGAGACTAAGCATTGTGCAGAAGGGTGGCTGTTTTTAGTCAAAGGAGTGTTTTGAAAGATCTTAATACTGATAATTGAATGGCTTTATTCACCCATCTGGGATTTTTATACATAAACCAGATACTAAATCGTACAAGCACTCCATGCTTGGAGGGTTGGCACAATAAATGTGTCCAGAATCTGTCCCGTATTTTTAAGACAAATTCATTGAGTATTGTTTAATTGTTGTATGCAATGGAATTGTAGCCATGTAGGTTGACAGATATTAGAGAGACAAGGTGGGTGAGGTGATATATTTTATTGGACCAACTTGTATTAGTGAGAGAAATGAGCTTTTGAGCTTACACAGAGCTCTTCAACTCTGGGAAATCTTTCAACAAATATAGAAGATGAATCCTCTTCTGGTTGTGGAAAGTACAAACAGAAACCAGAGAGAAAGATCAGATTGAGTCTTCTCCTGTTTTTGTCTATTTTATACTGGTATTACCCTACTGATTTCAGCGGAGTTATTCCTGATTTACATGGGTGTCAGTGAGGGGAGAACCAAGCCTCATAAATAATGCTTTTTCTTTTTAGAAATGGAGAAGTGATGTTGGAGAGCAGGAAGGGAAGAAGGAATATGCTTCTTAATTATGCAAATACGTAATCATTGCAACTTGAAAACATTTTTGCTTGAATCAGACTGAACAGAAGCAACCTTTAGGTGTAACTTTATTGCCCTGATGAGCAGAAAGTGTGTGGGGATCAATAGAATCAGGGGCTGGTGTTGAAACTGAGTTACAGGTGCACTCAATTTAGGCTTAATAAATGTTTGCCTTTATTTATAAATTTTCAGACAGAATTATTGTCACTTGCAGTTCCTGAACATATATTTATGCCAGACAATAAACAGACAAGTGGCCCAAATTACCAAGTTCTATGGTACTGGGAAACTTGCCTGCACTTTATAATGGTCTTCTCAGTCTCTGGCCTGGTTCTTCAGTTTCCCATCTGGTATTTCTCTGACTTCAGCCATTGTTAACTTGGTTTCTTATACCTTTACACATTATGTTTTCATTAGCTTCCCTCCAATCAGTGTAACCCATACAATACACATTCCCAAGCTTCTATGTACATATTTTTTGCTAGCTACACTATTTTCATTTCATGTCTTCATGTCACCTTCTTTTTGTTTTTCCCAACATACGTACATATACCATAATGTTTTGTGTATTTTTTGTACTCATTAACTTCCTCTTATCTATGTCCTCCAACACAATACAATCCATTAAATATAACCTTTGCCCTTTTGGTATCTTTGCATGTGCATTTTTAGGTGCTCTTTTTAATGTAGGTTATTGGTATTTAATTGTTCCCTTCAAAACTTTTGGAAATATAATATTTTTGAAGGTATTGCTTACTATACTTGATGGAATGAGGTGGCATGTTCCAGTACTAGTTTCCTTTCCCGTTTCTTTTGCCAATCCTTTAACATATAACTTATCTTACAACACATTATTAGAATTGCTGTAATTATTAACACGTATGTCCACAACTATATCTGAAAGACTGAGCTTGATAAGTTTATATAGGGGATGGTATGATGAGACTGCCTACAATGGCATGTAGCCAATCTGTGACTGCTAGCAGCAAATATCTCCAACGGCCGGTGATGGAACACTAGATAGTGAGGGCTCTGAGTTACTGCAGAGAATTCTTTCCCAGATATCTGCCTGGTGGGTCTTGCTCACATGCTTAGGGTCTAACTGATCACCATATTTGGGGTTGGGAAGGCATTTTTACCCAGGTCAGATTGGCAGAGACCCTAGGGGAGTTTTCACCTTCCTTTGCAGCCTGGGGCACGGGTCACTTGCAGGTTTAAACTAGTGTAAATGGTGGTTTCCCTGTAACTTGAAGTCTTTAAACCATGATCTGAGGACGTCAGTAACTCAACCAGAGATTAGGGGTGTATTTCAGGAGTGGGTGGGTGAGGTTCTGTGGCCTGCAATGTGCAGGACATCAGATTAGATCATCATGATGTTTCCGTGGTGCCTGGAGGGACCATGCTCAATCAGGGCAAACTGCAAATTATGGGGTAGACGATTCCCAAAACTAGTGGTTTATTCTAATAATTAGTTTCACCAAGCCAGCAACAAAACAGCTTCAACAACATCTTACTGGTTATCAAGAAACTAAAGCACAGATCTCCTGGGCTTCCTCCCAGACAGCCAAGTCAAATATGATGAGAATTACTTTAAATCTTGTTCACCATATATAAAGTTTTGCCAGTCCCACATCACCCACCAGATCCATGAGTATTTCCAATCTTACCCAAATACACACTTACAGCCGATTCTTATAAACTAAACTAAGATTTACCCAAAAAGAGAAGAGAGAGAGTATTGTGGTTAAACGATTGCTATACATACAGATATGGTGAAAGTTCTTAGGTTAGTTTCATAACAGAGATNGCTGGGGACGCACCTGTTGGAAGTAACGGACGAGGAGAAGGACCTCGGAGTCCTGGTCGATCGCAAGATGACTATGAGTCGGCAATGTGATGTGGCCGTCAAAAAGGCTAATGCGGTCTTGGGTTGCGTTAGGCGAGGTATTTCTAGTAGAGATAAGGAGGTGCTAGTCCCGTTATACAAGGCGCTGGTGAGACCTCATTTGGAGTACTGTGTGCAGTTCTGGTCTCCCATGTTTAAGAAGGATGAACTTAAACTGGAAAGGGTACAGAGAAGGGCCACTAGGATGATTCGAGGAATGGAAAGCCTGTCGTATGAAAGGCGACTTGAGGAGCTCGGATTGTTTTCCTTAACCAAAAGAAGGTTGAGGGGAGATATGATTGCTCTCTTTAAATATATCAGAGGGATCAATATCGGGGAGGGAGAGGAATTATTTCGGCTCAGTGCTAATGTGGATACGAGAACAAATGGATATAAATTGGCAGTTGGGAAGTTTAGGCTTGAAATTAGGCGAAGGTTTCTGACCGTCAGAGGAGTGAAATACTGGAATGGCCTGCCGGGGGACATAGTGGGGGCAAAAGACCTCTCCGGCTTTAAGACTAAGCTTGATAAGTTTATGGAAGGGATGATCTGATAGGATAACTTGATTTACCCAATAGGTCAATAATGTGCCGCCTGGGAGTTAGTACCGATTTTAAATGTTGGGATATTGGGAGTCTTTTCCTAAGTGTCAGGATAGAGAATATTGGCCACATGCTCGGGGTTCAGCTGATCGCCATATTTGGGGTCGGGAAGGAATTTTCCTCCGGGGTAGATTGGCAGAGGCCCTGGAGGTTTTTCGCCTTCCTCCGAGCATGGGGCAGGGGTTGTTTGCTAGAGGATTATCTGCTGCTTGAAGTCACCAAATCAGGATTTGGGGACTTCAACAGCTGAGTCAAGGGTGAGAATTATTTCGGGGTGGGTGGGTCAACTTTTGTGGCCTGCATCATGCAGGAGGTCAGACTAGATGATCATAATGGTCCCTTCTGATCTCAAGTTCTATGATTCTATGATGGTGTCAAATTTGCAAATGAACTGAAGCTCAACACTTTCTCTTTGAAGTCTGGTCCTGAAGTTTTTTTGCTGTAAGATGGCTACCATTACATCTGCTATTGTGTGGCCAGGGAGGTTGAAGTGTTCTACAGGTTTTTGTATATTGCCATTCCTAATATCTGACTTGTGTCCATTTATTCTTTTACGTAGGGACTGTCCAGTTTGGCCTATGTACCTAGCAGAGGGGCATTCCTGGCACATGATGGCGTATGTAACATTGGTGGACGTGCAGGTGAATGAACTGGTGATGTTGTAGCTGATCTGGTTAGGTCCTGTGATGGTGTCGCTGGTGTAGATATGTGGGCAGGGTTGCATCGAGGTTTGTTCCATGGATTGGTTCTGAGTTAGAGAACTCCACTGAACTCCACTGGCCATCACCTACAGTCCTCAGCTTAAACCTCTCCAACGCATCATCAGTGATCTACAACCCATCCTGGACAATGATCCCTCGCTTTCACAGACCTTGGGAGGCAGGCCAGTCCTCGCCCACAGACAACCCGCCAACCTTAAGCATATTCTCACCAGCAACCACACACCGCACCATAACAACTCTAACTCAGGAACCAATCCATGCAACAGGACTCTTTGTTGCTTTTTACAGATCCAGACTAACACGGCTACCCCTCTGATACTTAATACACATTGTGGCTTTTGAAGTACCGGTAATATTCCTATTTCCTATGTATACCCGGGTCATTAGTTGCATCCATTAGCATAAGGCATTTTACCATTCAAAGATTCCCAGGTAGTTTATTATAAACTTCAAAGAGAAATAAAGACAAATGATATTGCTACACCCAAGTTTCACGTAATTGGTAATATTCCCTTTTGATCTCTGAATCAATAGAGCATAGTAATGAAATATTACAGACAGGAACCGAAGCTTAGCACCTACATGCTAATGAGATAACATTGTTAAACTCCCAACAGATATAGAGAAACACAGACAAAAATAATTAGTATTAACTTCTAATTGTCTCATGATATAGGTTTGCATTTCAAAGGATTTAGTCCACTTACATGGCTTTGATAACTATCGACAAGAAATGGCCCTGTTGGCCATTTCAGTACTTCTCTAATATGTTTCCAAAGGTTGATCTTGGGTCACTTAGCCTGCTGGTTGTTTAACCCTGGCTGGCCCAATGTCTATGAAAACGAAATGCCAGAGTTGTGTGCACTGGATCTCACCAGCGAACTGGTTTTAATTCTTGTAAACCCAGGTAACTGCCCTCGCCAGGGCGGGGCTCTGTTGTTGAAGCTGCTCCACTTTGGATGAAACAATTAAATATTCACTGAGCCAGCGAGAGACTGACTCTATAGCCTTGTGGTTAGCTCACTCCCCTGGGAGACCCTTAAGTGCTTGCCATAATTGTACATTTGCTCAGTGTATGTCAAGACAATGGGCCCAATCCTGTTCCTGTGGAAGTCAATGGTAAAACTCCCTTTAAACTCACTCTGCAACTTTCTCCTTATGTTCTTGCTAATGTTTGGAGCTATTATCTAAACTCATTACTGTCATTTTATGGTTTCAAGAATCAGAGGGGTAGCCGTGTTAGTCTGGATCTGTAAAATGCAACAGAGAGTCCTGTGGCACCTTTAAGACTAACAGATATATTGGAGCATACGTCAGACGCATGCATCTGACGAAGTGGGTATTCACCCATGAAAGCTTATGCTCCAATACATCTCTTAGTCTTAAAGGTGCCACAGGACTCTCTGTTGCTTTTTATGGTTTGCATTTCCTGACTGAAGGAGACTGACGAGATCTGACCCTGGAAGTTGCACCCTTGATGTCCTGCTGGTATTTTGAAAGCCACTTTCCCAGCTCCTGCTCAGTGATAGATTCCTTATTTCCTAAAGTGACAACTATTCAGATACTGATTTTTCTACAAATACCCCACCTGGCTACAGGTAATGAGAATTCTGCATCAGACACACTTTAAGAGGCAATTAATCATTACATAGGAACAGAGAAAACCACTAGCACCAAAAGAGATGGGTTTGAGATCTGGAAAACACACCGTACAATGAGTGACTTGAGGAGCTCAATCTATTTCGCTTTATGAAAATAGGGTTAAGAAGTTACTTGACCATGATCCATAAATATCTAAGTAACACAGGGAGATTTGTGATAGCAAAAGGCTTTTTAGTATTCAAAGGCAGAACGTAGAAAATCCAAACTAGAAATAAGATGTGAATCTGTAACTGTGAGGGTGACTGATCACTGGAACTAGGGGCTGTGGTGGATTCTCCATCACTCGAAATTTTTATTTCAGGATTTGGCGTCTTTATAAAAAGTGATGCACAAGATATGGGGCTTGATTTGGGCCTGGGTTACACAGGATGTCAGACTAAATGGTCTGGCCTTAACAGTTATGGGCCTATGTATTTTGTTTTATTGTTCTAAATAGGAGTTTTCATTTCAGAAAATGAGAGTCTAACCTTTTTTTATTTTCAGAGTAATTACTCACCACAGTGAGAGCTATTTTGCCCTGTTCTTCCTGATGTGCAGAGGCTAATCTAACACAACATAGCCACACAGACATTATTCAGAGATTCCAAGGTCAGAAGGGACCAGTGTGGTCATCTAGACTGACCCACAGTATGACACAGTCCATAAATCTTCCCCCAAATCTAGCAATCAGCAGAGTATAGCCACTAGATTGGGTTCTGAAATGTGACTCAGAAGAGCAAATTTCTATTCCTGAGCTGGGTGACTGTTTGTTCCTTCCTTATTCCTCGGTTTGCCCATCTGCAAAATGGGAGTAATGATACTGACCTCCTTTATACAGCACTTTCAGATCTGTGGATGGAAAAGTGCTATGCACATATGTATATCTGTCAGTCTAGGCTTTTATACTGTACTTCTTGCCATAATCTTCCATTTCCCCCATCAGGCTATAACTCAACTGATTCTCATTCATCCTGGAATTGTATTGCTGTGGAGTGGAAGAGGTGTGTTTATTACTTTGTCTGGTGGGTCATGTTTGGCTATTGCTGGCAAGAGTTTACTCACTGTCCTCAGAGCTCAGGATTTTATTCTGTTTAATGTCTTTAAACCAAACAATCGATAGGAGAAGGTCATTCCACTAGGAATTATTGCTGATTAGATACTAAAGAATGTCAGATTGGATCTAAAAGTAACAATAATTAACTAAAAATGTATAAACAATAAGTCTTAATGTTGGAAGATAATTACAACTTCAGATATCTGCAGCCCTGGTTTCAGTCCAGTGTAGGACAACAGAGACCAAAAGTTGCTATGAGAATTTTATGATGTGTGCTCTCCTCAGTTCAATAACAATTTAACCATTGTATGGCTTAGGCTGGATCATGCAGACATTCTGCACTTCGAATGCCTTTTGGAGATGGAATAATGACAGAAAAAGTTGCATTGTCTGATACAGTATCCAAACACCTGTCACTCTGCACCTTGCTAGCACCAATATTTATTATCCTTCAAAATGCATCTGCATCTTTGTGTGTGTAAGAAAATGGTGGATGGTTGATAGATGGTGGATAGAAGACAGAGGTAGACAGGTAGATTGGCAGAGGGGTATGTAAAGTGATAGATAGATAGATAGATAGATAGATAGATAGATAGATAGATAGATAGATAGATAGATAGATAGATAGATAGATATGTCATCCTTTATATTTTGATAGGAGAAATGTTGTGGAAAATAATAGAAAAAATGCTTTCTGTCTTTAAACATTTAAAAAGTTATTGACCTTTAAATAATCATAAATTGCTAAAATAAATCAGAGCAGAGGGGTAATCTCATTGTTCAGCCCCATTAAACAAGAGCCACATGTTCCTGAGTCCCAGGTTGAGGGATACATTTCTATTATATTTAGTGTGATATGAAAAGAGAAAGAGCACTGCCCGGGATGGTGGAACATAGATTGGAACTGTTTTCACATTTGAGTTGAATCATCTAGCTGCCTCCCTATGGGTTTGGACAGGGATCCCCATAGGAATTCACATCTGCATTCCAAAGGGAACAACCAAAAGCACATTACAAAGATGTATCTGTGTCCCCATACAGGTCAGTTTACAATCCTTACCCGTGATAATATTGTCATTGGAGTCAATGGAGAAGATGCTATCCTGCCTTGCTACCTGTCATCTCCAAGGGTCCCTCTGAGCACTGCTGTCCACTGGACACTTGCAAGACCTCTGGAGAGCATAGAAGTGACCTGCTCTAATGGAGGAACCCAAACAGAAAGGCAGGGCGAGGGATACCAGGGCCGAACAGAGTTCTTCACATCTCAGCTGAGCAAAGGAAACTTCTCCCTGAAGCTGAAGAACATCCAGGTCACCGACAAAGGGAAATATGCCTGCCAGGTTGATGTCTCAGACTGGCATGGAGAAGCCTACATTGAACTGGACGTGACAGGTCAGTGAAACAGCTTCTTGGTTTACACCAAGGTAATCATGAATCTTCTACTGTCTGGAAATGGGAGACGGAGAGAGGCCAAATCCATCCCAGGGCCAACTCCAGTGAAGCCAGTAGGATTGTAACAGGAGTGATTTGGGAGCTGGGTGTCCCAGTGATTAAAGCAGCAGGATTATTTACTGAGTCAAATCCCCATGGGAAATGCAACTGGCAGGTCTGGGCACAGAACATGAATAAATGTGTCACTTATTCCTGAGGGCCTGTTCTACAGCTGGGGCCTGAATCAAGTGAAATCTGACAGGCGATTCGACCTCTCTCTTAAATGACTCTGTCTCTGAAAGAAGCCCCCCACAGAGCTGCCCGCCGGGGGGGACTTTGTCCCAGCCCCGTTTGAGTGGGCCCCCAAAGCAAGTGGCGTTGCACACTTGTGCACAGGGTCACAACGCCTCTTCCATTTGGCCCGGCCTCCCCCTCCCTCATGATAGGGCGGGCGACTAGGTCCAGTCATGTTGTGACCTCGCACATGGGGTTGCTGCGCTGCTCACTCAGGTTTGGCCCAGCTGCCCCTCCATCATGAGGGATGGCTGCACCAAACCAGACTGGCACTGCTACCCGCACACCACTTCACACAGCCTGGAGTCAGGATCCAGGCCCAGCCCCACGGGACAGGAACCAGCAGTAATGTGGGGTGGGCTCACTCTCTNCAAAACAAACAACAGCAGCCCCAAAGTCTGTGCAAGAAATTCTTTCTGCTGAGGAATAAATCAGACCATATCTGGCTATTGCTCACAGAGCCACCTGCAGGGGTCTTTGTAGTTAAGATTCTCCTCTTTATGTTTATGGCATACACAAAGAGAAGCTAGATAAAAGCAAAATATACTCTTGCTGGAAGGCTGTAAAGCAGCATTGCTTTATTTCTTGGAATCCAGAACCGACATACAAGAACCTAAAACAGGGAGAGACAAACCAGACTGCTCCCTTGAGGCAGACAAGCACAGTTCACCCCACCATTCTCTACACTGCCTATCTGCAGACTAACTTCAGCTAGACCCAGATCACACACTAATTACATGGCCCCTTGCCTGCAAGCAGGACCTGAAAACCCCTACAGAGGGCTATTCTGAACAGAGACCCTCTATATTGATATCCCCACTAGAGCTGGGAACAAATTTGTTGGTGCAATTATTTTTTTGACAAAAAAACAACAACAACAAAAAGCATTTTCCAGAAACTAGTCACATTCAGCAAATAGCTTTGCTTGGGAATTTTTCTTTTCAACAATGTTGAAACATTTTATTTTAACCGTTGTGTTTTTAAACTCTTCTTTTCAAATTTTCGATTTGAAACAGCATTTCAAGTTTACATCTCACCAGTGTTTTTTTAAAAAACCGTGTGTGTGTGTGTGTGTGTGTGTGTGTGTGTGTGTGTGTGTGTGTGAAACATCCAATATGGTCAAAATCAAAATGAATTGAAAAACCGCAACCCAAAAAAAATGTTTTGGGTCAACTAACAACATTTTGGTAGCTTCAAAACTACTTTCTAATTTTATTTTATTTTATTTTATTTGTTTTTCTCCCTCACGAATAAAGTGGAAAAAATGTGTTGCGTTTCAAATGAAAACATTTTCTGGGGTGGTTTTTCTCTTCAGCCCCGAGAACCAAAAATTCCTTATTTGCTCAGCTCTAATCTCCACACAGGCCGATTCAAAATCCTTCCCCCGAGTAACCCTGTTATCAGGGCAATTGGAGAGGACGTTATCCTGCCCTGCCAGCTGTCAGACGCCATTATCCCTGCAAGCATCACTGTCCAATGGATCCTCATCCAGCCCTCTAGGAAACCAGTCAAAATCGTCTACAAGGGAAGGTTCAGTGAGGACCGGCAGGATGAGAGATCCTGGGGTGGTATGGAGCTCTTCAGCACTGAGTGGACAAAGGGGAACATGTCTCTAAAGCTGAACAATGTCCAACTCCCTGACAGAGGGAAATATGTCTGCAGTGTGGCAGCTGGGGACTGGTACGACAAGGCGGCCATTGAGCTGGAGGTGACAGGTCAGTGCCTTCTTTTCGTTCAGTGCAGTAATGCTGAGTCTGTTACTGCCCTGCAATGTGAGGCTGAGGAGAGAGAGAGAAAGGTGCTAGACCCGCCCCTGGGGTACGCCACTGATTCTGATAGAATTATAATGAGGAGGGACTGGGAGCAGGGTGTCCAGGTCATACAAGTAGCAGGTCTGTCTATTCAGTCATGTAGTTATGTGAAATGCATCCAACACAACTTGGGAAGCAGAGAAAAAATTTTACATCTTCACAGCGGGGGTGCTCAAGAACTCAATTCATTCACTGACCAAGCTACTGCCTCTCAAGGAGGTGGATTATCTGTGCCTTCCATTGGCATAGATAGTATCTACACTGAAGTGATACAGCAGCTGTGCCACTGTAGCATTTCAAGTGTAGACAAGCCCTTAGCTAGCTCTTCTACCCCCTGGCCTCTTCTAGTCTTACTCCTTCACCAGCCTCAGGGATCCGTCTTTGAGATTTTGGATACTCACTCTCTGTCTAGGGTAGCTATCTGTGGAACAGGGCAGGACATAGTTTTCTCCATCCCATTAACAATTTTGCTGTTGTGAATCTAGACAACAGGCAAAATCTTTAAAAGATTTTGTGAACTAAAAATTAAACAAAAACAAAGAAACAAACAAACAAAAAACCAACCTATGTGCGGATCAATCGAAAGGTTAGGTTTTTTTTGCTAATTTCAAAATCTTTTGTTTCCATTTCAAAGATGTTAATATCTATCTATCTATCTATCTATCTATCTATCTATCTATCTATCTATCTATCTATCTATCTATCTATCTATCTAATTAGCTAAATTTCAGACGAAATAGGGGACAGCAACACTGGAATTTTTTATTTAGAAATGTCAAAACATTTCATTTTGACAATTTCAAAACTTTTTTTTTTCCCAGAAAAAAATTGATTAGAAATACTTGTCAAGACCTGACCCTTTAATGCAAAAGGTTTTAGTTTTGATGAACTGGCATTTTCTGAGGGGAAAAAAAACATGTTTTGTCAAACAATCTGGCCCACATCACCATAGTATCTGAGCACCACCCACCCATTAATGCATTTCTCTTCCCCATACTTTGTGAGGTAGGGATGGATTATTATTCCCATTTTATTGGTGGAAATCTTAGACACAAAGAATTTAGGTGGTTTATAAAAAGTCATAATGGGAGTCAGTGGTAAAGCAAGGCCTTGAAACTAGCTGTTATGAGTCCAGTTTTGATGAACTGGCATTTTCTGAGGAAAAAAAATAAACTTCTGCTTAAAAAAAAGAGTTGGGAATCAGGCAGAGGTAGTATCGGGGAAAGGCGTTGGTCTGTCTGACCCCTATGGGGGAGGGCTTCCCCTCAGGGCAGGGGAGGAACCAAAGTGACACAGAGACCATCACAGAGGGACAAAGCAAAGGGTTGGGGTTAGAGGGAACCAGACGTGGACAGCAAGCAGAGAACCTTTGGCGGCACCCACTGCCCAGGGCAGCTGATGAGGGACACGTTGGCATTGCCAACTGGAGCTGTGGCTGGACGTGTGTGAGTGTCTGAATGCTAGGAAACCAGCCCCAAGCTCCTGGACTGATGCACAGCCAGCAGGAGACACTTCATAAGGAAGTCTCTGTGGTTGGTGCAGCCCCAGATGGTGTGCACATCAATGGAAGGGGTGTGGAAAAGCACAGCCAAACTCCAAGTGCTGTAGCCTGGTGCACTGTAGAGAAATGCATGCTGGAGTTTTCTTCTCATTACAAGAGGACCACACACCAGAGGAGCTGGTGAACTATGCCAGCAGCAAGCAAACATTCAGAGCCCCCATCAGTTGATTTTTCTGGTAGAGAGGCATCTTTCCCCACAAATCTTCATTCTCAGATAGNTACAGCTTTTCATACCTGACCATATGCTATTTTTTCCCTCCCCTTGCTGCACATAGGATTTGAACCTAGGGCCTCCTAATGCACAGCACAGACTTGACCTGCTTGAGTATCAGGCATCCAGAGTTTTAGTCCTGGGTCTAGGGGGACAGTGCTCTTACCTGGCTAGAGCCAGCCCATCCAAACACATAACTTGCCATGTCCTTTCTGAAAGGCCGTGTAGCATAGGGGTTGAGCCTTAGTTTTCCTTGGTTAAAGCCTGGGGTTCTGTCCCCATATCGGCTGTACATGACTTTGTATAAATTACCGTATCTGTCAAATGAGCTAGAGTTTGTGCCTCCACTGGGTTGGACCTTGTTTAATAACAAGGGTTACGAACTGCACAGATGTACTAGCAGTGGTTAGTAGAAGACCTAGGGCTAGAACTCATAGTGGCATGCCTCACAGCTCCTTAAGCCATGGGCACTTTCTCAGGAAAAGGTCTCTCTGGGCGGCATGTGCTACATTGAGATTAGGTATATAAGATGCACATGATAATTGACAAGTCTGAATTAAAGACTGGGGAAGCTCCCTAGCTCAGGAAGTGGAGAGCGCTCTGATGTGCATCCACACAAATATTCCATACGGAGCTCTGTGAACAGAGGGTTGTGTGTTTTTATGCATCTCAAGTACCAAGCATTCCCCCGCCTTATCATGTTACTGGAGCTGTTGGAGAAGACGTTATCTTGGGCTGCATGCTGCCAGGGGCCAGGGGCCCCGCAAACATCTCAGTCAAGTGGCTGCTCTTTAGAGCCTCAGAATTAATTCATGTGAGTTCCTATAACCAAAGCGTAGAAGCAGAGAGATGGGATGAAAGACACCGGAGTCAAGCGAAGCTCTTCATAACTGAACTGAGTAAGGGGGCATATCTCTGAAGCTCAAGGACATCCAAATCTCTGACACAGGGATATATTTCTGCTGCATGTCTGCCAATTGCTGGTACGAGGAGCTGGCCTTTGAACTGAAGGTGGCAGGTCAGTAAAACACCTTTTTGTTTTATGCCAGATGAACAAATAGACTCGCCTAAGNGTTGTTTAATATTAATACACTACAATAGCACATATAGGCCTCAACTGAGATCAAGGCCACATTACTCTAAGTACTAACCTTAAGTCTGACTGTCCGGAGTTTCTGTTAATTTTTAACTGTATTGTCCTGGAACGCTGATACACATTTACAGCACAGTGACACACCTGCAACCTTATCATCACCTTCACAAAGTGTTCTGTGTGTGGATTTTTAATAGCTCCCTCTCCACCCCGCTACACAGGACCCCTGACTCTGCAAAAGAAGGAAGGGCTGGTTCAGCAGAAGCTATGTGGACAACAGAGAGGGAATGGCACTTTCTTCTGCTGGCCATCAAAGGCTAGATCCACAAAGGGGAATTGGACTCAGCATTACAGAACCTACCTCCTAAGTGTCTTAACAATTAGTACATGCATCTGACGAAGTGGGTATTCACCCACGAAAGCTTATGCTCCAATACTTCCATTAGTCTATAAGTTGCCACAGGACTCTTTGTCTCTTTTTACAGATCCAGAGTAACACGGCTACCGCTCTGGTACTTAACAATTAGTGGAATCCATAAGCCCAAGTTAGGCACCAGGCCGCTACGCAGGCATGGGTAGAGTTAGGCAGCTCCCCACTGAACCTGCTGATTTTTGTGGATCCCATTCTTGGTGCCTAAGCTACTCAGTGGGAGACACCAAGGAGAGGGGTTTGTTCTACTCATCAAAAGTAGTTGGTGCCTCAGCTGGATCAGCAGAGGACATCATTCCTCTCCTTAAACCTATGGGATGGCCGGCTCCAGGGCTCTCTCACTCTCTCCCGTTGAAGTTGTTCTACTGTGTATAGTGAAATAGCCATTGGACCATGCACTTGAATTCTGGGGGTCCCACACTGTGACTGAGTGCACTAACCCATCACAACCATCTTTCCTCGGGCTGTTTTTAGTTCAGAGCCTGATCCTGTAGGTGTGTTCTGGTGGGATAGGTGGGGGAAAACCAAATTTGAGGATCATGCAGGGACTTGGGCATGAGTTAGGCGCTGGTCACCAGAGCTGAGATGGGTGTGTGTATGCTCACAACCAGAAATGTAGGCACCTAGGGTACTTCACCAGCAGATATATAGATACCTGAGGGGAATTTAGGCACGTACAGCGTAAGGCAGTGCCTCTGTGAAGGTTTTGAGGCTCTAGATTTTGGATTCAGGAGCCTAAAGTGCCAGTTAAGCCCCTAAATCGCTTTGTGGATCTAGCTCTGAGACTTTTTGTAAGCACAGTCCCCACCTATCTGCCTGTGGAAGGGAAACCTGATGCTGCTGCCCTCCTAGGAACCAAGAATGCAGGCCAAACTTACGGGGGGGGGGGGGGTGGCGCGGGGGGGGGGGGCTCTATCCTAGGAAGCAATGACTCAGATAAAGATTTTGGGGTTGTAGTGGATAATCAGCTGAACATGAGTGCCTAGCTCAACTCTGTGGCCAAAAGGCCTAATCTGATCCTGGAATGCATGAACAGGTGAATCTCGAGTATCAGTAGAGAGGTTATTTTACCTCTGTATTTGGCAATGGTGCAGCTACTGTTGGCATATTGTGTCCAGTTTTGGAGCCCACAATTCAAGACACATGTTGATAAATTGGAGAGGGTTCAGAAACGAGCCGTGAGAATGATGAAAGGATTAGATAACCTCCCTCACAGAGATAGACTCAACTAGCTCAATCTATTTAGCTTAACAAAGAGATAGTTAAGGGGTGACTTGATCACAGGCTATAAGCACCTACATAGAATCATAGAACTATAAGGGACCTCGAGAGGTCATCTAGTCCAGACCCCTGCGCTCATGGCAGGACTAAGTATTATCTAGACCATTCCTAACAGGTGTTTGTCCAACCTGCTCTTAAAATCCTCCAATGATGGAGATTCCACATGGCAACAAATATTTAACAATGGGCTCTTCACTCTAGCAGAGAAAGGTATAACATAAACCAATGACTAGACAAATTCAGCCTGGAAAGAGGGTGTAAATTTTTAATAGTGACAGTAATTAACCATTGGAATGATTTACCAAGGGTCGTGGTGGATTCTCCATCATTGGCAATTTTTAAATCAAGACTGGATGTTTCTTCTAAAAGATCTGCTCTAGGAATTATTTTGGGGTAGTTCTCTGGGCTGTGTTATACTTGGGGTCAGCATAGCTCAGTGGTACTCAACCTTACCAGACTACTGTACCCCTTTCAGGAATCTGATTTGTCTTGCGTACCCCAGGTTTCTTCCTCGCTTAAAAACTACTTGCTTACAAAATCAGACATAAAAATTCAAAAGTGTCACAGCGCACTGTTACTGATCAATTGCTTACTTGCTCATTTTTAACATATAATTGAAAAATAAAGTGATTGGAATATAAATATTGTACTTACATTTCACTGTGACACTGGAGCCTGTATTTCACTTGTGAGTGTTGTGAATTAATTTTGAGTCAATAAACAGTTCAGTTAATGTGAAATGAATTGTTTTCAAGTTCTTCAATTCAGTGCACAATTTAGAAAAAACTGTTCAGGAGGCTGAACAGAAAAATCCCCCCAAAATCTGGTTCATTTGGGACTGAAACATTTTTTTCTAAATTGAGCATTGAATCAAAGAACTCAAAAAAATTTCACTTGACTTAACATGATTTTTTCCCTAAGTCCCTCTCCCCCAGTTTGGCCATTTTCAGTGTTTTCCACCCATTTCTATGTTTCTTTATTTTAAACTGGCCAAATTTAAAATGGAAACATCATTTTGAGTCAAAAAGTTGAAACAAAACATTTTGCCTATTTAAAAAAAAATCCTAACTAAAAGTATTAATTGAATTCTTCACAAAAATAGTTTTGGCTCTTTCAAAAATGTATATTTTGGCAAAAAAAACCTCCTCCATCTCTGGTGCTGAGGTCTGACACTGGCTCTCTCCCCAGCACTGATGTCACCCTGAATCACCCTGACTGTAGGCCTGTGTCAGAAGGTGCACTCTTATCATCAGCTAGTGAAGGTGCCCGAGGCTGGGCTGGGACTGATTCATGTTAATTGTGGGCAACAAATGAATTATTTGCTTTAATTTGTTGTCATATGTGATGTTACGGGGGGGGGGGGGGTGGCGCCTCCATGCTGGAGTTTCAGCTATAAGTGAGTAGCTCAGTGAAGAACTCTGCTTATTTCTCTCCCAAACATCCCTTGCTCAGGCCTTAATTTTTTTGCCATGTCCAGGATAAGCTCCTAATTAGAACTGGGTGACGAGCGAAGTAGCATTCACAAACTCTACTATGGGCCCAGATCAATTTCTCTCTCACACCTGTCATTGCTACACCCCTCACAGCAATAGTAAACAGACAGAGGAGAGGTGAATTCGGAAGAGGTGCCCAAGGTCACAGGAAAGCCCCAGCTATGAAACAAAGAAGAGTAAAATGAAAGAGTAATAGAGGAGCAGAACGGCCAGAAACTTCTGGGGGATATTGACACTAAGGGGGACAATGACACTGTGTAACGAATGTCACATGGCTCATAGCTTTATTAGACACTGATCCAATAATGGAATAAATGGAGGCCGCAGCACCTCAAAAGGCTCAGGATTCTATTCTGCTTATTATTGCTAAAGTTGGGCAGGAAACAATTTTCCAATCCCCCGGAAAAAATTTTAAAGTTTAAAAAGGCCAGATCCTAGGACTGGACCACAGGGGATGGATCACTGGATATTTGCCCTGTTCTGTTCATTCCCTCTGTAGCATCTGGCACTGGCCACAGCTGGAAGACAGGGTATTGGGCTAGATGGACCATTGCTCTCACGCAGTATGGTCATTATTATGTTCATATGTTCTTAAACCCAGAAACTGGACACAATTAAAAAATCCCAGAAATTTTTGGGTCACACCAGTCTTTCACCACAGGCCACCACCCTGCTCTTACCAACACTGTTGGCAGAATGGAAACAGATTTGTACCCAGGGTCTCCACTCTGCAGCCAGCACAAAATGCNTGTTCATATGTTCTTAAACCCAGAAACTGGACACAATTAAAAAATCCCAGAAATTTTTGTGAACCAACCCCTCCCCCTCCCGCCCCCCCCCAAAAAATAGTTTGGGTCAATAAACATGTTTTATTTTTATATTTTCAAAATGTTTTGTTTTCATCCTGAGCATGGAAAATATTGTATTTTATTTTTACTATAATAAGCTTCCATTTGGAAATGTGAAGTCATTTCACAATGGAAAATGGAATCTGTCAATTCAAAAATGTCAAAACAAAAAGTTTTGAAAATTTCAAACTTTTTTCTTTCTAATTTTTACATAGAAAAAATCATGAAAACAGACCCTTTCCATGAAAGGTTTTGGTTGTGATGAATTAGCATGGGTTGGTGAAACAACCTTTTGCTGACACATTCCTGACCAGCTATAATTGTGACATTCACACCTAGAGGCTCCAGTGAAGATCAGGGCCCCATTGTGCTGTGATCTGTGCACATGCATTATAAGAGACAGCCCTACCCCAAAGAGCTCACAATATTTTAGATGCTGCTTTCTCAATGACTGATTGCAGAACCCGTCGTGCCACCCTCCGTCTACTTCACCCACCTTCTGGAGAAGTTTGTCTCCAGACACGCTGCCTTTGAGTGACCTGCCTGTAACTACAAGGGCTAGCGAACATAATTTTCACCATGTATACATAACTCCTCACACATTTTCCGAACCCACATCCCACAATGATTTTGCATGACCCCATTTGGTGAGCACATGAGATCCCTGCACCTCTGCATACTCCAGTGCCCTCTGCCAGCTGGCATCAAGAGGCTTTGGGTCACACCAGTCTTTCACCACAGGCCACCACCCTGCTCTTACCAACACTGCTGGCAGAATGGAAACAGATTTGTACCCAGGGTCTCCACTCTGCAGCCAGCACAAAATGCAGGCCAGGATCTGCTCCCTTTCCTTGCCCTGAGAAGTCTCTTCCTTTGTGAATAGCTCCATTGGGATGGATTGCAGCTGTACATGCTGCCTTGAGAAAGGGCTGGTGCTTAGCTGCACTGACCCAGGAACAAACCAGCCCTAGTACTGGCAGCATTAGCCTAAATGGTAATATGGGCTGGGGGTTGACCCTGCTGACCCTCACCTCAGTCTTGCTGAGTGCCCGAGACACAGGGTCAGTGAAGTCAGGCAGAAGCCACCATGGGCCAATGAGATTTAAACGTGACAATATTCCAACCATTACTGATGGTCTTTGCATATCCTCCCGGGGGCAGCGGCAGACAGGGACTAACTCCCAACAGGGGCAAACTGCAATGAGCTGCCCCTAAAGGGGGATGTCACAGAGATCTCTACTCACAGCTGGGGCACCTCCTTTGGGTTGTCTGGGGAGTAGCTCCATCTGGTCTGATACCCCCTTTTGTCTCTTGTCTGCTCTGTGGCCCCTCTCATGCTCCAGGACTTGCAGTGCTCCCTCTTCCTGGCTTGGCCCTCCTGCCAGGTCACTGTAGCTTTCTCTTTCCAGAGTATCAAATTCTCACTGGACTGGCTGTCTGGGTATCATTCCCAGCGACCCCGCAATCTAAGGCAATGCCACTTCTCCTGTGGCTGGTAGGGGAACTGGGCCCAGCCGCTATTCAGGTTCCAACTCAGGATCCTGCAGTCCCAAACCTTGCCACTGTTTCCTTGAGACGTTTCCTACTCCACCTCTCTCAAGCTTCCACTCCCCTACCCTTCAGGGTAACCCTTCATTCAGGGCTCAGATCCCAGGCCTTCTCCTCGCCCCTGGGGTCTCCTCCTCTCCCTCTCTAAGTCCAGAGGGTGACTGCAGACCTCCACCCTACAGCCTCTTTCTACTGTTAACTTCCAAGCCCTGTAACAGCCCCGCCTGGTCCTGTCCAGCTGGGCTCTGTCCTCAGTCAGGGGTTCACCATCAAGTCTAATCTCTCCCTCAGGTGCGGCCTGTCAGGTTATTTAGCCCCCTCGCAAGCCATTTTAACCCTTTCCGGGGCAGTGCGGGGTGAACACCCCATTGCAGGGAGCCATAGACTCCATGGGGCGCACTAGGGATGCTACTACCACGACTGATTTTACATTAAAGGTGCTCAGGTACCACAGGGATAGGCTGATTTACACCAGCTGGATATCTGCACCATTTGTGTTCAATGGAGAGTTGATCTGAGGGAGGGATGTGTGGGAAAGCAGACGCTGTTGCAGACATCAAGGAAATCTGTCCATACTTAAAATGGCTGCCCAGATTTCTCAGGTACAGTGGATCTCTTAAAGAGCCCATGAGAGAGAGAGTCAAAGTGATACTGCGAGGTAGCCCCCAGAGACTGACAATTTAAGGAGAGAAGATGATGGTCTTTACTGAACCCTCTTGTCTTGAAACATGCAGACTGTCTCTAATACTGTGGTTCATACAAATGCCTCAGCCGTGTGCCAAGGGACAGTGTGACGGTTAGAGACACTGGGGAGCAAACACCCTGTCAGGTACTTGTGTAAGAAGCTCTTCCTTGGAGATCAGCGGTAGGAAAACCTTTGGCCATTAAGTGGGCCTGAGCTATACAAACGTACGCTCAGGCCTTGTCTACACTGGCAGCAGTATGTAGGATATGCTGAGCTGTGCACCACAGTGAAAACCAGGCTGTGTCCACACTGTGATGCGTAGCTACATGTGACAGCGAAAGCCTCCGGCAGTGGGGAAAGGCTCTGGAAGTGGGAACTGCCGGAGGCTTTCCCTGATGCCCATAGGCTCCAACTTCCTCTCTACCTCGGGGGTGCTCGACCACCCCTCCACCCCGGGCCCCGCCCCCACTCCACCCCTTCCCCCAAGGCCCCACCCCTTCCCTGCCTCTTCCTGCCCCCACTCCTCCCCCATCCCATCTCTTCTTGCCCCCACTCCGCCCTGCCCCTCCTCTTCCCCACCTCTTTCCACCCCCTCCACGAACACATCCCTTCCCCGCTCCTCCCCCTCCCTCCCAGCACCTCCTGCACACCACGGAACAGCTGATTGCGGTGTGCAGGAGGTGCTGAGGGGGAGCAGTTGAGCAGTGGGGCTGCTGGCGAGTGAGAGATGCTGGGGGGAGGGGGCAGATCTTGGCTGCCGGTGGGTGCTAAGCCCCATTAATTTAATTTCATAGGAAGTCAGTGCTTATGCTGCTGCCTCCCTGCCAGAGCATTTCCCCACAGTCGCAGCCTTTCCCTGTGGCAGTGAAGGGCTCTGGCAGCAGGGAGGCAGCAGGACACTACGCTCTAAACATAGCAGTGTAGATGTGAGAGGCACTGCTTGGGCGTGTACAAAGCCATGTAGGGTATATACCCTAAGGTGCTGGCATGTCTTTTCCTGCTTAAGCTGTGCATCACTATCAATAGTGCTGTGTATACCCATGCTGGTGTGTGTGTGTGTATGTATTCTACACGCCACCATAAGTGTAGACATAGCCTTCGATGGGCACAATAGTTCCCCTTGTGACTGAAAATCACTGGTGCTGCCACTGCAGACTCCTGACAGGGTTATAGTCTGTGCAGTTGGCAGGACACATCATGTGTTAACCCTCGAGTTACAGGGGAACATGTCAAAGGTGATGGCCCGTTTCTGAAGATGGATTGATAGTCACACTAGACCTCACACAAAGGTGCGAAGTTCTGCACATTATCTTCTCCAAGTGGGCAAGTCACTCAGGTCTGGAAACCAGGCAGACAGGAATGATGATGATAACTGTAGCCACTCCTCGCTCTTTGAGTATGCCCAGGAACAACTCATGTGCCCGGTGATGGACCTGGAGAGCGCCGTGTGGGAGCTGGAGGAGATTCTCCCCAAGATGAGGAAGAAGCTGGAGAGCACCTCCATGAAGATGGCCAGGATGGACTTGCACAGGTTCAGAATGTTTAAAAAGAAAGGTGAGATCCTCGGAAGACCTTGCCAAGACTATATGGCAGCAAATCAATGAGTGGGTGAGACTTTGCTTTAACATAGCACTGCACACGCGCCCTCTTCCAGTAAGAAGCTCTGATATCTTGAATGATGTTGAAATACGTGCCACTGCGTGTATAACTTTAGGTGCCTTATCTAAGACATTGTAAAGCAGAATGACTCGGAAACCAGTGTCTTATCTAAATTGCACAGTTGTTGCACAAGGAAAAGCCAAGTGTGTTATCTTAGGGGCTAACTCTGCTCTCTCAGTGGGGCAGATGGCAAAACTTCCTTCTCCAGCTATGGCAGTAGAGTCTGACCCATAGTCTCATATTCTGGGACTATGAACACCACCCATCACAATCACACATGCTGCCCCCTTATTCTGGAAGAAGTTGTGTTGCCCAAAGCTGGTTTATTACAATGGACTATGGGTGCATCCAAGCACAGCCCTATCCTGTTTTAATTTCCCCTGGCACCCTTTATAATTCAGTCTCCAGTGACACTCAGTTTCCAGCCAGGATGAAACATCCATTCTGCAGCTTTGCCCCATCCACAAATTAGTTACAAATAAGCTAATTAACTAGTTTGCATACAATGGAGCTGCACAGACCTGGCAGCTATGTCAATTCCCAGCCAGGAAGCTCCATATGGGCCATCCATTCTCTGCCTTTGCCCTTTTCCATGAACTATCATGCAACCCTCTCCATGCATTGACTCGCCGCCTATTTGCAGTAACCCTAAGATTCTTGGCAGGCTGGGACTCTGGTTTTGTTTCCTAAATATAGTCTAGAGATCCCTATCACGTTTGGCAAGCTTTCCAAGGAAGAAAAAGAGCAGATAAGGAAAAAACATTGAAGCTTTTTTTATCATGTATGTGGATAGAAGGTTCGGACAAACTACTCTGCACCTACAGGTACCCAAAGGAGAGTGCAGCCATCAACCAAACCAAATCTGAGCTTCTGTTCTCCGGGGAGATTGGTGAGTTGTATCTGCCTTCTAAGTAGATACTGCAACACTTGTAGGGCTCTATTTCCCCTACCCACTGAAACAGGACACACGGTGTCACTTGTCTTGGAAAATCATTTTAGATCAGCTTAAACATGAATAGAGCTAAAGTTACAACATCATATAAAAGCAACATTTGGTAGAACACTTCTGGAGAGATCTGAAAACTATCAGTGCTCTTTGTGTGTGTCTAAAGATATTGAGAAAGTGGGAGTTAACTTCAATGTCAACACAATAGGGTTCAAAATGTGTCCTGTCCCTCTGACAAGGTGATAATGTAACACTAATGTGTATGCTAAATTATCCCCCCCCCCCTTTTTTTTTTGTATGTAAAGTGTCTGTTTTGCCTGGAATTAGATGCAATTCCAGGGGTCTATTTTCCAGTGCCCTTTCTCTCTAAAGTTTGGAACTCTGATAGAAGATCAGGACACAGCTCTGGTGGGCAGGGCATGGTCTCAGGGCACGTACACTATAGCTGGGGGTGTAATATCCCGCTGGGGTGAACTTACACATGCTAGCTCTGATTGAGTTAGCAAGCTAAAAATAGAAGCATACTTCTGGCACTGCAGGTGGCAGCCTGAGCTCACCACCTGAGAACAATCCCATCTGAGACCCTGGGTACGTACTCAGGGTGGCTAACCCATCGCACCACCCATGCTGCTGTGGCTATGTTGCTATTTTTAGCATGCTAGCTCAATCATAGCTAGTGTGTATCATAGAATCATAGAATATCAGGGTTGGAAGGGACCTCAGGAGGTTCTAGTCCAACCCCCTGCTCAAAGCAGGATCAATCCCCAACTAAATCATGTCTACCCGAGGTGGAAATAACACCTCCAATTGCAGTCTAGATGTATCCTTAGTAGAGTATGGATCTCCTGTAAACAAACTACAGCAGTGAGGATTTTGCAAGCTGTGTTTTGCTTGTTTGATTCTTGCAAAAATAACAATGAAATGCTCCAGTGTGAAAGAGCCCCCAGGTCTGGGAGTGTAATGAAGTCTGTTCTCAGAGTGTGTGACACAAGAACAAGTTCTGGCAGTGAGCTCAGTATCAAAGATAGAAGATTGTTCACTGTAGGCTGCATTTAGCCAAACCTTCTTCCCAGAATGAGTTTTTTTTTGTTCCATATCTTTGAAATCTGACTGCTACCCTTTCACTTTCCCTGCAGTAACTGATGTGTCAATGTGCAGCAGAGCTCTCTCCGCTGCATACAGGCCAATCCTGAGGACTTTACTCAAGTTTAATCAGGTTAAACTGCCACTGAAGTCAGGAACAGCTTGTCTGAGTAATGACCTTGGGACTTCCCCCATAGAAGGGGAGGATAAAACCCAATGGGCCAAACCCCAAGAAGTGCTGGGTACCAGCAACTCCCAATAAAGTCATTTGGCTGAATCCATAGGTCTTTATTTTTTACTCTGTCCTTCTGAGGCAAATTCCTACTGACTCCCTGAGTAAGGACTCAGTCAATGAGTGAATGAGACCCTCAGGGTTTGGACAGATAAAAAGTGTAGGGGTCCAATGCACATCAAGATCCGGGTCCTGAATCAGGAGTCTTATTTTGTGTGTTGATAAGGGCACCTCAACAAGGGCTAAGAGATGAAGTGCTGGCCCCACTGAAGTCTGTTGGCCTGGCACAAACAATGAAAGAAAACACGTAAGGAAACAGGTTAATAAAGGACAAAGCATAAACTCACACGTGTCTTGTGAATAACATGTAGTTAGTAGACAGAGAAATAGAAAGAAGAGCAAAGTGTGATAAGTTTGCAGCTGCAGCTTTGCTTATTAGCATACTTTCCAGTTTGTGGACAGATCATGATCTGTTCAGGGACTGGATACAAAAATCAGTAAACAATAAAGCCAGATATAGTTTGAAATGTAATGGGCATGTGTCGGTGTGGTTTAGAATATGAATATAATCGGATTTATTGTTATGCGCTTTGGAGCTGTGGTAAACCCCTCTACCCACCCCACTGCATTTGAGTTTGATCACCTCAGCTTAGTGTAGTTTTATGCCAATTTTTAAAAAAATGCCAGTGATGAGTACGGATTCAAGCTTATTTCTTGGGAACCACATGGAAAAGGCCTTGGAGAAAAATCCCAACAAAGTCAATGGCAAAACTCCCATTAATTTCAGTGTGGCCAGGATTTCACCCCTTGTTGGGGTCAGGACACCTGTTTGACAGGCCAATTTTTTTTCAAAGTGACCACTGATTTTGGTGGCCACAGTAAGACGTGAGGACCTGACTTTTCAAAGTGCAAAGCCTCCCAGTGGAGCTGTGAGTGCAAGTGAGCAGGCCCCAGTTCTGAGTTCATTGATGTTTCTGTCACTAGCCCAGAGTAGGAGTCATGATGGGGTTGCCAGTCTCAGCAATTCAACTTTCTCAGTCATTCTGCTTTGTTTGTTTGTAATGGTTTTGCTATCGTGCAAACTTGTTAGCATTATCCTGGCAGTGCAAAACAAGGTAATCCCCTACCCACCTTTCTGTCTGATATTCTTCAATATCACCGAACCACTTGCTTTCTTAGACTGATCCTAAACCGTAAGGGCCTGATTCCCTGCTATACACCAGTCTGACACCAGTGTTACTCGGCTGAGATCAAGAGATACACTGGCCTAGAATCGATGTAACAGAGTGGTGAACCAGCCCCCAAATGCTATTAATTTTCCTCACCGCGTTGTGTCATTAAGTCTCCGTGTCCATCTCACTTTATAGAGTATATTGTTTTTCTTTCTGGCTGTAGCTAGGGGGATTCCATGCCCCTGGTATATTATCAAGCAAAGAAGATGTTTAACACCAAGAATGAAAAAGGAAGGTTGGAAAATAACCTTCATAACATTTTGAAGCTCTTGGTTTGTCTTGGATGAGTAATTGATCCTCTGGAACATTAATTTGCACTCATTGTAAGTCAGTGTCTTTGTGTCCAACTCCAATGTTTAACATGTGCAAAACTGCCATCTCCAGCATTGCAACAATGAAAGGGAGCTCACTGCTTCCGTAGAATCAAACCTTTCTAGTACTCAGTGGCTGAAATATCTAAATAGTTAGGACAGTGTGCTCCCAATCAAAAGAAATATAGTTAGATTTCTGTAAGGTGTTTGACTAGGTACAGCATGACATCTAGATTAAAAAAACTAGAATGATATAAAATTAATATGAGGTGGGTGAGGTAATATCTGTAAGTGGACCAAATTCTGTTGTTGGAAGAGACAAACTTTTGAGCTACACAGAGGTCTTTGACTTGAAGAAGAGCTCGGTGTAGCTGGAAAGCTTGTCTCCATCACCCACAGAAGTTGATCCAATAAAAGATATTACCTCTCCGACCTTGTCTCGCTAATACACAGCTACAACAGCACAGCAAAAATAATATTAATATGGCCACATTGCATGGATTGAATGCTAGGTAACTGATGGGTTTCAAAATTGAATTGTGAATGAGGAATCATCATTGAGGAAATGTGCCTCTAGTGGGGGTCCCACAGGAACTGATTCTTGGGTCCACATTATTAAACATTTTTATAAATGACCTGGGGGAAAACATAAGATCATCACTGATAAAGTTTGCAGATGAAATGAAAATTGGAGAACCGTAAATAATGAAGAGGACAGGTCACTGAATACCCCAATCCAAGTCCCACTCTTGCAAAATGCTGTTCCTGATGTACTAGTGGAAACTAATTCTCTCTTTAAGACAGGATGTGAATCCTACTAAAGAACTGAGAGTCAGTGAAAATGCTAATGACCAACCTGAAAAAGGGGAGGAAGAAGCAATTTCCCAGGCGGGTAAGATACAGCAAGCAGCTAAAGAAGGACTGTTGAAAGATCTAGAAGGGGGGGGTGGGGTGGAGATGGATTTTTTGCATGTGCATAGCTCTGGAGATCACATGCAGCTCCACAGAGGGCCAGCCAACATGCAAGGTCCCCTCCCATCCTTACCTCACCCCCAAAGACAGTATTAAACTGAAAACCCTTACTGAAGGGGTCACTGAGAAAAACACTGAAGGAAAAGGAAAACCAGTAACTAAACACATGTTAAGGTTCAGGGAGGATTTGAAAGATACAATGAGTATTAAACAAACCAGACTGTCTAAACAGAAGGCATGGTCTGATAAAGATACTTGGAAACATCTCCCTATCATAGACTTGCTGTCACTGTTAAGTCTCATAATACAGAGTTTGTTGCTCATGGTAAACCTAGGGTGACCAGATGTCCCGATTTTATAGGGACAGTCCCGATATTTGGGGCTTTTTCCTATATAGGTTCCTATTACCCCCCACCCCCTGTCCTGATTTTTCAAACTTGCTATCTGGTCACCCTAGGTAAACCTTATGACAAAGAATTTGGCTCTGATGGTAAATCCTATGAAAAGGTGTAAAATGCATTATTTTTTTAAAAAACTTTTAAACATGCTAGGAGTAGTATCAAGGAAGCCCTATAAGGATACTGCTTCTTACCTAATACCTGTAAACTGGCTTAGAGCTTGGCACAGCAGAGAAACCATAGCAAATCTAGTCTGCTGTGTGGAAGGAGAAACTGAGGCAGACCATCTCATGGCATTGGTTACACTGGATGACCAAAATGGTCCCTTCTGGCCTTGGACTGCATGAATCTATGAACTCTCTAAACAAAAGTCAATCACTGCCCCAGTAATGTGCATTTGTTCTTATTTTTGAATTGCTTATTATTTTAGATTCAGAGAAAAGGACAAATTAATCAGGTAAATAAAATGCTCAGTGTAGACAGACACAGTTCTGCTATAAATGAGAAAAAGCTGCTTTCTAAAAATGAACGGCAGCATATATTTTTTCTCTGAATGAGTAACATTTCTGTTTTATTTTAAATCACTGAACAGATATTATTAGTAAATGTGTCTGCATGATAGAGAAGTAGATCATACATACCTGCCTACCTACAGACTTCATAATCATCACCCCCCTATTAGAGACTGGACGGAGATCTCCACTGGCATCCTTCAGGGCTCAGCTTTGACCTTCCCCTGTTGCTCTCTCGCTGTGGGACATCATTTGGACACACAACTTCCGCTAGCCAAAGACTAATGGATGAATTTCCCTACCCCTCATCTCTCCCTTTCATTCAGTCACACACCCCTGACTGCCTTTCAGACATCACTTCTTGGAGTTTGGGCACCAGCCATTCAAACTTAATATTACGCAAAATCAACTCAACTTTTCTCAAAATCCCTGCTCCGTTCATCCCTTCTTTATTACCCACATCACCTCCATATGGAGTCTATCCCCCACCATACAGCTTTCCTTCTCCTCTTTATCTTTCTCCCACACTGGTAGATGGTGGTGCTAGGTTCTGCCCACTGTACCACCACAATTAAATTGTCTCATTCTACTCCATTGACACCATCAAAATCCAGCTCTCAGCTTGACGACTACAACGTCCATCTCTGCAACCTGCTAGACTCTCACTGCACTCCCTCATCTTTCCATCCATCAAAAAGGCTGCTTAATAAGACCTCTAATTTATCCACTGTTCTAAGTCCACCCTTCTCTCCATATTCTTTCACTGAGTTTCTCTTGCATTCTGCGACAATGCTGAGATCCTTGTCCTAATTTTCAGCTCCGAGTTTAGTTTCTTTTCACTCCTTCCACAGCTCTCTTTTCTCCATCTGCAACTGGAACATTCATGTCCATTTTTCACCCATGTGACCCCTGTCGTTCAAACACCTCACAGACCAATGATCCAAACTGACTCCACGCTATTTAACTGCAAGTCCACCCTTTAAACACATTTCATGTTTACAGCCAATAAAAAATTAGTCCTCTCCTCAAAGCAGAGCTGCATGAAAAAAGCTGGAACCATTTTCACAAACATTTTTTTTCAATTTTATCACTTTTACATTTAAAATTTCTTCATAATTCTTAAATACACACAAAATGACCATCACCACAACATAGAAATGTTCAAAATCACATTACATAAATATTAAACAAGCATACAAGCGGCTAAAGAGAAATTATGAAACTAAGTAACACAAAGTTGCCAAATGTCTCTGCTAAAAAACTCTTTCTTGAATGGAATACTTCATCTGTACAGGACATTTTCAATGTAGATGATATGCTCTTACTGGCAGGTGCGTTGTTGTCTTAATTTTCTGAAAAGCACAGAGCATGCTGCGCTGCTGGCAGTCTACTGATAATAATAATTAATAAAAACATAAGTAACACACGGCTTCTTCAGATGTTCATTACGCTGTTCTTTGAAATAACTGGCCAACATAGTGAGTCATGAAAACAGATGGCTATTAAACATTGAGTGAGGATTTATCAGGATTCCGGCCATGCAGGTGTAATAGCAGAATTCTCTCTAGTTTTACACAATGTTCTCCATGAGGTGCCGCTGGATCTCTAGGGTGAGTGTTCTGGCGAATCTGTGTGTGGCATCTTGAGGGTGAAGCCCAATAAACATGGTCAAACACCAGTTTGTGATACTCTGTGTCTTCTTCAGCAAGTAAATCACGTGAATCACTATCCCTGCACCCAAGGAATTGAGAAATATTCTCCCTTGATCATGAGTCTGTTTTGTTTAGTACATTGAAACAAAGATGTGAGCACTTTCTTCTTCTTCTTTAGGTGTATTATGGTATCACCCAGGTGCCCCAGAAATTGACTAGGGCCCCATTGTGCTAGGCACTGTACGCTATTTACTAGGTGTATTATGTAACACTAGGAGCCCTAGTCATGGCCAAGGCCCCCACAGTGCTAGCTGCTGTACAAACACAGAACATATATCTAATATTTTGTATTTACGCTCACCATAATGCTGAGATTATCATAATTGGTGCTATTTTTTAAAGAGGTTATATGTCATTGGAATTACACAAGGGACAAATTTGGCTCATTTAGTTTTTGGATCAGTGCTAGGAGAGAGACAACAATCATACAAGTGAACACATTCAACCCTGTACTTCCCTATCACGCAATAATTGTGAGGCAGGATTCAATAATAGTATACAAGAGAGCTGGCTAATAGAGTCACAATAGATAATTTATCTGATGAGTTTGGGTAGTTTTATTTGTGATTGTGATTTGTTGTCATTTATCACTCACTTTCCTAAATGGATGAATAATATTCAGCAAATAATTTATTCATCAATAGCTTTCTGATCAGCTCTAGAACACAATATGCATGATCACATTTTCATTCTTTTGTACATTGATGATGTTTAAGATACGAACTCAAAACTTCTTTATGGTGCCTGTGTTTATGATACAGGTACAGTAAAGTGCTTGAGACTACAACTGCAATAAACAGGCTCCAGTACTCACTTTTGGCTGGATGCAATTTAAAGGACTGAGTGAAGCAGGGGATTTCAATGCAGACAATTGACTATAAATTGGCTAATGCAGAGCTGGGGAAGTATTTACATAATAAAGTGAACGAATATTGCTAGCTACTTTGTGACTTTGACTGTCACAGCACATAGTGGTCATTGTAATATTTCACTGCCTCTGTCATTTTAGCCTGTGATATTTCCAATGAGCTTAAGGGAAATAGGTGCCCAGCTCCCACTGAAACACATAGTCATGTTATTGCCACTCTTCTTGCAAGCAAAACTCTTTTGAGGATAAGGGCCCCGTTCTGTAGCCTTTACTTATGTGATAAATCCCATTGACTTTAATGGGATTGTTATCATGGCTAAAGAATTACCTGCACAAATAACAGTTGTGTGACTGAGCCCCATACGCTGAACATCCTTTATACAGAGCTGTCAGATTTTTAAAAACAGTATCAGAAAAGAAAGAAAAATGAATGTCAGTGACTGGAGTATTGTTCTGCTTCAGAGCAACTGTCAGAAGAGCTGGGTAAGATGAATTTTTTTGTTTTCAATAAGTTTTTGAGCACTTGGGAACTTCCATCAGACCAGGAGAAAGTGCATATTGTGATGACCCTGGTAATTATAGGTCTGTTAGCCTGACATCAATCCTGGGAAAGATCTTAGAGCTCAACCGGAAGGGGTGGGGCTTCTGGAGGAAGGGGCGGGGCCTTTAAATCCCCAGGCCCTTTAAATCGCTGCTGCCACCCCGGGGCTTCGGCAGCGATTTAAATGGCGCGGGGCTGCTCTGGCTGTGGTGACCAGGAGCCCCGGGACCTTTCAATCACCACTGGAGCCCCATGGTAGTGGTGGCCATTTAAATCGCTGCCGGAGCCCTGGGGCTCCAGACGGCTGCCACTACCTCAGCCGGAGCCCCATGGTAGCGGTAGCGGCGGCCAGCAGCCCCATAGCTCTGGCAGCAATTTAAAGGGCCTGTGGCTCCAGCCGTTGCTGGGAGCCCCGGACCCTTTTAAATTGCCGGCCTGGGAAAGCTGCCCCCTGCCGATACAGTCGGCTGTGTACCGACTCTTGCCGGTAAGCCGTACCGGACCGTACTGGCATACTTTCACCTCTGTTTCTTGGTAAACTGGGTGCAAGCAAATTATATATGTGTTCATACAGCTAAATGTAAAGTTATACACCTAGGAACAAAGAACGTCGGCTGTACTTACAGTCTGGGGGACTCTATCCAGGGAATCAGTGACTCTGAAAAGATTTGGGAGTGGCTGTGGATAATCATCTGAACACAAGTACCCAGTATGGGCTAATGTGATCCAGGGATGCATAAACAGCGCAATCTTGAACAGGAGCAGAGAGGCTATTTTACCTCTCTATCTGGCATTGCAGCAACTGCTGCTGGAATCCTGTGCCCAGTGTGATAAAGTTCCTCCTCTACCTTGGTGGGTCCCGCGCTTATTAGCAGATTTTGCTAGCCTCAGAGAGTCACAGTAGCACTCAGTTTGGCCACTATCATGGCTCAAATCTTCTGTTCGCTCAGATAATCTCATCACTGGCCAGTATGGGGAAAAAGAGTAAGAACAATCCCCGCAGTTTCTGCTGATTCACCATGTGGGTCGGGGAACAGCCCAGAGACCTTCCCCTCTGGTGGAACCTACTGTGTCTGATCAGGAGTTGGGAGGTTTGGGGGGGAACCCAGGGCCACCCTCTACCCCGGGTTCCATCCCAGGGCCCTGTGGACTGCAGCTGTCTAGAGTGCCTTCTGGAACAGCTGCACAACAACTACAATTCCCTGGGCTACTTCCCCAGGGCCTCCTCCCAACACCTTCCTTGTGCTCACCACAGGACCTTCCTCCTGATGTCTGTTAACGCTTGTACTCACTCCTCCAGCAGCATGTCCTCTCACTCCCAGCTCCTTACACACACCTCACTAACTGGAGTGAGAGCCTTTTTAAACCAGGTGTCCTGATTAGCCTTAACTAATTCTAGCAGCTTCCTAATTGGCTACAGGTGTCCTAATTAGCCTGCCTGCCTTAATTAGTTCTAGAAAGTTCCTGAGTGTTCTGGAATAGTCCCTGTTATCTTACCCAGGGGAAAGGGACCTGCTTAACTGGGAAGTAATGTATCTACCTTCGACAACTCTCTTGTAGCCATCTGACCTGACCCCGTCACACCAGTTCTAGTGCCCACAATTCAACAATGGTGTTCATGAATTGAAGAGGGTTCAGAAAAGAGCCACAAGAATGATTAAAGGATTATAAATCACACCTCATAGCGATAGGCTCAAAAAGCTCAATTTATTTAGCTTAACAAAGAGAAGGTGAAGAGATGACTTGATCACAGTCCATAGATAGCTACATTGGGAAGAAATATTGAACAATGGACTGTTCAGTCTAGCAGAGAAAGGTACAACAGGATCCAATGGCTGGAAGTTAAAGTTAGAGAAATTCAAACTGGAAATAAAATGTAAATTTTTAACTGTGAGACTACGGAACTATTGGAACAATTTTCCAGGGCTCAGAGTGGATTCTACATCAGTGACAATATTTAAATCAAGATCGGATGGTTTTCTAAAAGCTCTGCTCTAAGAATTATTTTGGAGAAGTTCTATGGCCTGTGCTATACAGGAGGTCAGACTAGATGATCACAGTGTTTCCTTCTGGGGCTGGAATCTATGAATCTATAAAAAATAAACAGTTATTCTTGTTCATATATTATCAAACATGATAATATGAAACAGTTATTATCAAACATGATAGTATGAAACAGTTATCATTATTGTTCATATATTAACTAGATTCAAATAGAATGGAGGTGAGTGTGCTATAAACACATGGGTAGGAAGACCGAAGAGATGTTAAACTCCACTGTATTTCACTTTCATAGATTTGCAAGATATTCATTGTTCTTTCCCTTTGGAGATTTCAGAAGAGCTTGGAACTATGCTGGTAAACTGAAGTGGATTCAGTCAACATATTTTCAATACATTTTAGAGATGATATTTCTTGTCAGAAGATTAATATGTGAAATGAAAATCATTCCTTATGCAGTAACTGGATGTATTTAGAAATAAGTGTGATATAAATATGTTTTATATCTTTCAATCCATCTGTACTTTGATTCTATTCTATTTACCTGTTTTGTGTAACAATACTTATTTCTTAAGCATTAATTATGGGATCAGTGTTATCAAACACTTAGGAAGATGTGGTTCCTGTTGAGAACAGTTTACAGTTGAAGACCCCAGTCCTGCAAAGTATTTAAGCACATGCATAACTCTAAGCATATGAATAGGCCCATTGAAGTAAATGGCAATGCTCACTATAGAATTATAAAAACATAAGAACGGCCATACTGGGTCAGAGGAATGGTCCATCTAGTCCAATATCCTGTCTTCTGACAGTGGCCAATGCCAGATGCTTCAGAGAGAATGAACAGAACGTGTCAATTATCAAGTGATCCACTGCGTGACATCCAGTCCCAGCTTCTGGCAGTCAGAGACTTTGGGACACTCAGAGCATGGGGTTCTATCCCCGATCATCTTGGCTAATAGCCCTTGATAGACCTATCCTCTGAACTTATTTAATTCTTTTTGAGTCCGTTTACACTTTTAGCCTTCACAACATCCCTTGGCAACGAGTTCCACAGGATGACTGTGTGTTGTGTGAAGAAGTACTTCCTTTTGTTCCGTTTAAACCTTCTGCCTATTAATTTCATTGGTTGACCCCTGGTTCGTGTGTTATGTGAAGGCCTAAATAACACTTCCTTATTCACTGTCACTACACCATTAATGATTATATAGAATTCTATCATATCCCCCCTTGGACGTCTCTTTTCCAAGCTGAAAAGTCGCAATACTTTAAATCTTTCCTCTTATGGAAGCTGTTCCATCCCCCAATGATGTTTGTTGCCCTTCTCTGACTTTTTCCCATCCTAATGTATCTTTTTTGAGATGGGATGACCAAAACTGCACATAATATTCAAGGTGTGGGCATACCATGGATTTCAATAGTGGTCTTATAATATTTTCTGTCTTATTATCTATCCCTTTCCTAATGGTTCCATTCTGTTTGATTATTTTGACTGTCGTTGCACTTTGAGCTGTTGGTTTTAGAGAACTTTTCACAATGACTCCAAGATCTCTTTCTTGAGTGGTAACAGCTAACTTAGACTCCGTCATTATGTATGTATAGTTGTTATTACTTTTTTTAATGTTCATTACTTTGCACTTCTCAACACTGAATTTCATCTGCCTGTGTCTAAGTGATTTCCTCACCTTGGGCCTAGATAGATAGAGAAAACAATATTCATACACAATCTACTGTGGATGAGTCCTTGCTGGCATAGGCTCCAACTCCAGGGTTGCTCCATTGCTCAAGTCCCCACGGAAAAGAAATTGGGGGTGGTCAGCACCCACCAGCCACATTATTTTCTCAGGCCCCAGGGTTGGCCACCGATCAGCTGTTTGGTGTGCGCTGGGGCTGGCCCTGGATCAGCCAGTGGCTGTCGAGAGGAGCTCAGGGGAAGGAGGGACGAAGAGGACTGAGCGGCGGGTGGGCAGGGAGGGCTCAGGGGAGTGGAAGAAGGAGGGGTGGGAAGAGGCAGAGTGAGGGTGGGACCTTGGGGCAGAGTGGGGGTGGAACAACCACAGGGAAAAACAAAAGTGAGCCCCTGTGCTTGCTGGTGATTAAGTCGGATAATATAACAGTGCGTTTGGGTGAGCATGTGGGTCTTTTTGCAGATTGGTACATAACAGCATTTTGCTGAAGGAGTTTTACATAAGAAGAAATTTGCAAGAAAACACATCTTGTCTTCATTCCTCCTGAAGAGAAGAGGGAACTTCAGGAATATGGGGAAGCATGGAAGAAGCCATAAAGAGAAGAGAGGGAGAATGATAAACAAAGAGTGTTGGGGTGGGAGTTACTGTGGAGTAAGGGGGGGACTAGTGGAGAATGAAGGCAGGATGCAGTTGAACTGTGCAGATCCTTGAAGATGTGGATGAAAAGTGTGATCCTGATGTGAAGGGTGAGAGGAAGACAATGGAGGGATTAAAGAAGGTGACTGAGAGGTAGGGCTGTATGACTCAGTGCAGGTGAGGAATGGAAAAGGTGGGAATTTTAAAAATATATTTGTGAATACGATGTGTGCCTCAGTTTCCCTCATATTTTGCATTGCTACCCAGTGTCTGTGGGGTGGAGAGGAGTATGTTTGTTTTCCAGGCAGATTAAATAACATAGGACTGTGTCTGAGTGGAATGAATAGAGTTGTTAAGAAACTGTTTGAACCTGACCCAGATCAGCAAGGAGTCCAGAGAAACAATGCAAGCTCCAGTGACTCATCAGTTGACAATCAACAGAAAGAAACTCCAGCCCAGGGGGCTGTGAACTCACTGTGGCCCTGCCTGGAGAACAAAGGACTGAGCCATGACCAGGAAAGGACAAAGAGTTGGTGGCTGGGGGCTCTCTTCTGAGACTTACTATGGGAGACAGAGAGATGGAGACTGAAAATGGAGTCACCTTGGCTGGTGAACTGTGGCTTGACCAGAATGAACGATGCTTTAATCTTTATTTCTATGTGCTAACCTAAGCACTTCCAATGCTGTGTTGCAGCTGAACCGTTTTGAAAAGACAGCTTGGGTGTCACTGAAAATACTTACTAAGTGGCATGGGTGCATGAAGAGTGTGCAAATCTCTACCAAGAATCTTTCACAGTTGGACATGTTGGGCACAGCTCATGGTGTGAAGCAGGAGCGCTGGAACTCAGAGGCTCAGTTTGGGAGGCATTGAGGCCGTTTGGCTTACCCTGAAGTGAAGAGTGGGACCCCTAAGGGCTCTGTCACGCAGAAAGGGTCGCTTCAAGACACTGTTTAGAACCTGTGTGATGGCTCCAATCTTGTGGATCCGTGACAAGGAAAATGCCTTTAGCTGCTCTAGTTTAAATGGAAGTTGGGATATGAGGTGCAAGCTGGGGAGGTGAGAGAGGAGGAGGTTGTGGGAAATGTGGAAGCGTGAGATGACCAGGGGCTGGAGAAGCATTTTAGTCATAGGGATAGGAAGAGAGAGGTGGATTTTTGAGTTGTTGTGGAGAAAGAACAGACAAGCTTTGTCAACAGAAAGAGATGGACATAACACCAAGGTTGTGAGTCAGGGCACCAGAGTTAACACTAGGAATGGAGAAAGGAAGGAGAGTGACGGACTCAGGAGGAACGGTCAGTGTTAGCGATATGGAATTTAAGTTGGCAGCAGGACAGATAGGTCCTGAGAGAAGCTT
This sequence comes from Platysternon megacephalum, assembly GCA_003942145.1. NCBI lineage: Eukaryota > Metazoa > Chordata > Testudines > Platysternidae > Platysternon > Platysternon megacephalum. The sequence goes on from QXTE01000459.1 coordinate 245,813, forward strand.
CTCCAGAGCTCTCCAGGCACAGCAGGGGACCAGGCCGCACCATCCTCAGTGCCCGGGCTGCTTGCCACTCCCCATCATGGTGGGAGCTCTGCTATGGACCATGCGTCCAAAAGATCAGGCCTGAGGTAAGCCTCTTCTTTAAAAAGAAATAAAGCAATTCCAGAATAGAGCTTCCACTCCAGCTTTAACTCACCCACTGACACCAGTTTTTAAAGAACTTGTGATGTGTAACATTACCCGGGAATCTCACATCCCTCTGGGCAGTTGTGATGACCTTAGGATGGGTCAGAGCACCGTGTGGTTTTCCCTTCAGTACATTTGTGTGTGTATGTGTGTGTTATACAGAACGTAGGGTTTGGTCCTGCAAGATGCTGAGCGCTCCAATGAAACAGTTGCTGTCAGTTCAGCTATTCATTTTCTTCAGAGCATTGCAGGGCCAGAGAGTTCAGCAATTCTCAGGATCGGACCCATAGTAGTTTTCAAAATGACTTTTCCATAGCAACACTTAGGAAGAATACTGCTTCTCTTCACCAGAGGGTCTCTGGGGTGGAAGCAGCTGAGTAGCACATCCAGGAGCCAACAGCTACAGCAAGACAGGACAGTTCAGAGCGATGCGCAGCCCATATGTTCCGCATTACTCCTTATTGCTGCTCACAAAGGAGCAGCTTGTATCTCACCTCCAGAAATTGCTTCCTCATGGCCCCAAGGCAGCAGATGTCCCTCCCTTAGAGCAAAGACACAGCAGCAGCGACCTTAGCCAGAGCCCCTGATGCCTCATTCCAGTACTGGAGTGTAAGATCGGGAAGCGCTCCCCATGCCCTCTCTCTGCCCCAGGGCTGGACTTTGCCTCCAGAGTGTGTACATTACTGTCATAGTGCTACCGCTTATGTCAATGTTTACATGAATTTATCATTTCAAAATTCAGTTCTCTCTTGGTTTATTCACTATCTCTTCTCCTTACACTGAGTGGCACTGATTAACCCCTTACTAACCAAGGGACTATTCCAGTTTCTCTCCTCAGTTCCCATCACTCTGGATCTGGGTTGCAAACACCCAGAACTCAAAGTGTCTGAGGATGGGAAAAGAGTCTGGCATGGACCTGCATATCCTGAGCAGGTGGTGGGGAGGGAGGGGCTTGTTGCTGGCAGCATAGGTGCCAACTCCGTGGATGCTCCGGGGCTCAAGCACCATGGAAAAAAATAGTGGGTACTCAGCACCCCCCAGCCACAGCTGCTTTGAGATGCCGCCGATCAGCTGTTTGGCGATGCCCCCGATCAGCTAATCGGGGGTGCCACCAAACATCTGAGCAAAGGTGGTACCAAACATCTGTTTGGCATCTTGCAGTGGGGATTGGAAGAGGGCGGAAAGCAGTGAACGGTGGGCAGGGGCTTCAGGGAGGGGGTGGATCAGGGGCAGGAAGAGACAGACAGAGTGAGGGCAGTGCCTTGGGGGAGAGACAGACCAAGGGTGAGGCCTCAGGGCAGAGCAGGGCTGAAGTACCCCTGGGGAAAAATGAAAGTCGGCGCCTATGGCTGGGAGAGAGTACTGGGAGGAGGATGGGGAGGGGACAAACTGGACTGGGAGCTGGGGGTGCTGAGTCAGGCTGTGAGGGAGAAAGTGAAAAGAGAAAAGGCAGAGAAATTCCCTAAGGAGGGATATTGGTTCTCTGAAGAGATCCCAGGGAGAGATTTTTTTCAAACATAGAAAATACTAAGATTAAAAAGAACTTTTCACCATGTGCAGCGATTGGTGTGTTTCTGGACTGGGAAGAGGGAAGAATCTCATTTTATGATGCAGGGGCATGGTCCCCATTGTAACTATCTATGTAGAGTTTACTGAGAAATTCTTATATTTCCCATTCCTCAGTCCCAGCACAAGAGATCAGAATCTGCTGGCAATCCAGCCCATCACAGTCCCTATCCCTTTGAAACCTCCGAGAAAGGAAATATTAGATCTAGTTTCTTTGGAGAAATAAAACTCACTACAGAGGGTAGAGGTTGCCAAAGGAGGTTGTGTGACCATGTTGATTCGGGCCATCCACAGAAGAGCCTTCTGGTAGCAAGGTGGGGGAGTTGTGCCTCTGTGCCTTAGGGAGCAGCCTGCTCTCTCTCTCTCTCTGTTTTGGTTACTATTGTTTGGGCTCTGAGCTAAGCAATAAAATAGTGTTGAGTTATAACCTTCTAAAAAATATATGTTTTTCATCTAACCTCTCTGTGTGTATGCCATGAACATAACACTGCCCCAGAAGAAAGTAGAAATTATTTTAGTTGCTAGTTCTCAAGCGTTGAACAGGAATGGTCATGTGCTCATGAAGACAAGTGAGTTTCTAATAAAAAGCCTGTCTCCCAAGCAACACGTAATTCAATCAATTAATGAAGAAGCTTGAAATGATTATTTAACAAAAGTCCCCTGTGTTTTTTATTCTGTCTTCAACATGGTAGCTCAATGTTTTTTGCAGTTTTGATCACACAAAAAATGGTTAAGGTAGGTGGGACAGAAGTTGGGCCAATAAATGATATTACCTCACCCAGCCTGTCTCTCTAATATCCTGGGACCATTATGGCTACAATAACACTGCATTCAAAAAAGGAATAAAAGGACAAATTATGAGGTCCAATCTTCCATAATGGGGTATTTTTGGGAGGAGAATTCCTCTAAGGGAGCAGGTTACAGGACACATTTCCTTCTGAGAAGGTAGATAATGAAGGATGTAACTAGGTCCCTCACCATGGTTTATCCTAGGTGGCTTGCCCTGGAATGGGAGCCCCTGGCCAGGCCTGTTCTTCCAGCTGCCACTGACCAGCCAGGCTGGGTCACCAATGGGGGATTTGGTGCCATTACTCCAGGGCATTCCCTCCACAGCGAACCACAAGATCCTGGGGAGTCTGGAGGCACCTGGTGCCTGCCCCCATCTCCATGGGGCTGGTTTCCAGGGCAACACAACATTACAGGGCCCCCTTGAGACCCAAGAGCTCCCTGTGGATTGCTATATCCGAACGCACTAGGGGAAGCTGGGGAAAAAATTGATGGAGTAGAAGAGGGATCAGGGTCCTGACCCTGCTGTGGGATCATCCCCCAAATGTGAGGGATTAACAGCCCTCAGCCCCCCATATCAGGCATCATCCCCTCCCTGAGGTGTCAGCCCCTAGCCCCAGTGCCACCAGTGTCTGGGCGGACAGAGTTGCCAACTGTCAAAATATTATCGCAGCATTGGGTTTTGGAGGAGATGTTTGGGTTTTTTTAACATCTGTGCAAAAAGTGGTATTTGTCATTTGCTGAAAATTCTGATGCATTTTAGTTAAAAAATAAATAAATCCACAAAATTATTCATTATTTAAAGAGAATCTGATACATATGTTTTTTTTTCAGTTTTCGCCCCCCCCCCTTTTATCTCCCTTTTCTCCTGTTATCCAGTTGCAAATTAGAAAAAGAAAAAGAAAAAAAAGGAAAAAGGGGGGGATAGAAATGAGAAATTAAAATTTTAATATTTTTGTAGAAACAATTAAAATGTTTGAATGCAGTTAAAATGTCCTGTGAACACTGTATTTAAACAAAGCATATTCATCAAAAATGTTTTTGAATAAAAACAATTTCAAGCAGTTCTAATTATTTTTAAGCATCTCATGATTTATAAACCAACAGGTGAAGTTGTATCCTGTTTCACAATGGTCACCATCCCACATAACGCTCATGAATACGGAGGCCACAGCAGCCCTCGGTCAAGAAGGTTTTGCTGGTGTTGGTGAGGCTGTCCTCAATTGTTTGCAGTGGTACTGAAGCCATCAGCTTCTGTTCTTTCAAGAGGCAGGGAGAGACACAGTGAGGAGGAGAAGAACGTGGGAAAGATAGGAAGGGACAGTACAAATAGTCAATTTATATAGGGGGCAATGGGGTACTAAGGGGCAAGGAAAGGAGATTTTTTGGGGGAAAAGACATGAGTTGAGATAAGTATGGGGAAAATGGAAGGTAACTGAAAGGGGCAGGTTTACAGATTTCATAGATCTGTAGGTCAGAGGGTTGCCAACCTCAGGCCTTCAAAATCATGAGTTAGGCCTTGAAAAATAATATGGTTGGCTGAAAAATCATGAGATTTTGTTAAAAAAACAATAAGCTTGAGTTTCTTTTTCATTGCCTTTTGGCTCCTCAGCCTTCAGGCTACACTCAGATCAAGTTTCAAGCTATTCTCTGCAACTACGAGTGTTAGAAACTTACATAAAAATAAATAAACCTGAGATTCTAATGACTCGTGGAGCTGGGGTTTTAAGAGAAACTCCAAATATTGTGAGACTTGTAATGAAAGTACAAGAATTAGCAACACTGGGACAATTAGGACCATCTAGTTGGTGTTAGAGAAGGAAAGAAGAGCAGGAGGATTCAGAGGCAGATTGAGTAAACGGGCTTCTTTATTGTGGTACTTGTTCCCCTCGACCCAATTGTCGAGTAAGCACTGAGTTAATCACATCACACTCTTTTATCTAAATTAATATGTAAATACCCACATTTACGACAACACCCTCCAAACCCTTATTTAATCATATGAACCCCCATATCATGAATATTAATAGCCATATACTGAATATAATTATACCTGCCCCTGTTTACTGTTTACAGCATTAAGCATATTATACAGACATTTATACCTTGAAGATACATGGTCCCTTAATCAGCAGTTCACAGGGAAGAGGGGGAAGGGGCCATGAGCCCGAGCTCGTTTATGTAGCTGGGAAAGGAAGGGAGGGGGAGATAACGCTTCTTTACTCAAAGGGTATCCTTCAGACAATCACATTCCTTATGCAGCTGTAACACTTATCTATCCTTAACAAGCAGAAGGGAACTTTACGGCAGGATGGCACTTTATCTATCAAGCGAAGAAATGGTGCTTGCCTGTGCCTCACTCCCTATTTCCATAATAGCAGTTACCCAAGTCTTTACTTAACCTTTACATACCCAAACAGTCTAACCTCCACATAACACAGGCCATAGAACTTCATTCCATAAAACCTATAACGTTTGTTTGAGCTAGATCAGATCTTTTAAAAGGCATTCAGTTCTGATCGAAGGACTTCAAGTGGTGAGATAATCTACCACGACCTTAGGTGTGTTATTCCAATGGTTAACTAACCTCACTCTTTAAAATGTGCTCTTTGTTTCCAGTTTGTCTAACTTCCACTTCCAACCATTTGTTATGCCTTTGCATGTGAAATTAAACAACTTCTGCTGCCAGAAATCTCTTCCCCTTCCCCAGGTAGTTTATAGACCATGACCAAGTCGCCTCTTAATCGTTGAGTTGAGAAATTAAATATATAGCGTTTCCTTAGTCTTTAACTGTAGGGCATGTTCTCCAGACCTTTCTCTGAACTCTTTCCGATTTGTCAACATCCAACGTTTGTCTACAGTGGTATTAACACCTTCCTATTTCTACCTGATAGTTCCTGCTCATACAGACAAGGATCACATTTGCGTTTTTAGCAACAGTATCGTACTGCAATCTCACGTTCAGCTGGTTTACACCATATCTCCTAAATCCTTTCTGCCAATGTGACCTACATTCTTCTTCATTCCTAGATGTAGCTACATTACTGCACATGTTGTTCAAATGAGCCCCCCTATGAAGCGATCCAGGTTGGTCTGTAGAACTGACCTTTCCCCATCACCATTTACAACTCTACCAATGTTTTTGTCATCTGCAAACTTTATCAGGGAAGATTTTATATGTTCTTCTAGATTGTTGACAAAGCTATTGGCCCCAGCAGAACACCTCCATTGAGTGATGGTTCCACATTGAGAATTACTTTTAGAGATCCATTTGCCAGTGAGTTTTAATCCATGTAATCTGTGCTTCATTGATTTTGTAGAGTGCTCATTTTTTAATCAGAATGCCATAGTTCAGGACTCATCCGCATAGAAACCCACATAAGAATCCTCCATCAGACTCCTTCCCACAGATCGGAGCATAGAATCTGCACAGCCCCATAGACACCTGACGAGAGCATGCCTTGTGTGGCCAAACCATTCCCAGCATGGCCACGGTTCCAGCACACAGGATTGTGAGGAGCGATGTTTCCTGGGAATGAGTTTAGCAAGCTTGGGAAGAAAGGACCAACCACAGAGACTAAAATGCAGAATGTTACCAATTCAGACAGAGCAAGTGAAAAGAAGGATGACCTGCTGGAATACTAGTGCTCTTGAGTCCTCTTCACCCTGCTTTTAGCTCTGGGTAGAGGATTTGTGTGACGTTGTGCAGTCTATATGATTTTGTAAAAACATGATAATAAGTGAATATAATGTAATTGGAATAGTTTTATAAAAACATGATAATAAGTGAGTATAATGTAACTGGAATATGCTTCATGCAAAAGGTATCATCACAAAGCTTATAATCTACTGAGAGTGATCATCCTATTTGTATAAATGTACCACTCTTGTATCTAAAACTAGAAATATAAAATATAACTCTGAGGGCCTATTGTAATTATGCAAAGTGTGGGCCATTAATGGTGGTTTGGAATCTTGATGACTCCCATTAACCAGAGCCATTGTCTGCAGATGGCTGTATTTACCTGTGAGTCTTCCTGTATATGTGTGTGCTGGCAAGTGAGTAATGAAGCCTTGCAGTGACATGTGATCATGTCACCTGAACTGGAATCCATCTTTAACCTGGTGCTTTTCCAGTGAGGGGTGGGGGAACCCAGAGGGACAAAGGATTCCCGCCTTATGCAAAAGATATATAAAGGGGTGGAAGAGAACAGAGGGGGAGAGGAGCCATCATGAAGAATCCCCTAGCTATCACCTGAGCTGGAACAAGAGCTGTACCAGGGGAAAGAATTGTGCCCAGGCCTGGAAGGTGTCCAGTCTGAGAAAAAACTTACTGAAGCATCTCTGAGGGTGAGATTATCTGTATTCAGTTTGATTAGACATAGATTTGCGCATTTTATTTTATTTTGCTGGGTAACTTACTTTGTTCTGTCTGTTACTACTTGGAATCACTTAAATCCTACTTTCTGTATTTAATAAAATCACTTTCTACTTATTAATTAACTCAGAGTATGTATTAATACCTGGGGGAGCAAACAGCTGTGCATATCTCTCTATCAGTGTTATAGAGGGCGAACAATTTATGAGTTTACCCTGTATAAGCTTTATACAGGGTAAAACGGATTTATTTGGGTTTAGACCCCATTGGGAATTGGGCATCTGAGTGCTAAGGGCAAGCACACTTCTGTGAGCTGTTTTCAGGTAAACCTGCAGCTTTGGGACAGGTGATTCAGACCCTGGGTCTGTGTCTGGAGCAGACGGGTGTGTCTGGCTTCAGCAAGACAGGGTGCTGGAGCCACCGAGCTGGCAGGGAGAACAGGAACAGAGGTAGCCTTTGCACATCAGTCTGGCAGCTCCCAAGGGGGTTTCTGTGATCCAACCCATCACAATTTGCTCTGAAAAGAACAATAGAAATCAATAGGGAAGGTAACTGCCTTTTATTCTGTGTTTGTACAGCATACAGCACCCAGCACAATGAGGCCCTGGTTCCTGGTTGGGAGTTTTATGAATAATAATAATAATAATAATTAATCATTATAAAATACATTCAAATAAAAGCTTTATTTACATTATAAAAATACATTGGGATAAAAGCTTTATCTTCATACTAGGAATTTCTACCGGTGGTATATGAAATGTTGAGTTGTGTTAATAAACATAAGGGAGGACAGAATTAGCAGAACAAATACTTCAAATAAGAAGATTGTGCATGTTTATTTTTAGCCCCATCATTACCCCTCCCAATTTGACTAAAGTTGTTCTGTTATCCTCTTGGAAGATGCCACTATATGCACACACATACACCAGTGATCATTCTGTCATCTGCCCCTTACTGAAAATGGTGTGTCCATTGCTACGCAACATTACTAGAATGGTTGGGAATTTTTTTGAAAAGATTGTTTCATTTGGAAATTGCTGATTTGGGAAACCCAAATCTTTCATAGATTCATAGAATCTAAGGGGATCTTTGTGATTCTCTAATCTAACCTCTGGTATAGCGCAAGCCATAGAACTTTCCCAAAATAATTCCTAGAGCAGATCTTTTAGAGAAACAGTCCATCTTCATTTAAAAATGGTCCATAATGGAGGATCCACCATGACCCTTGGTAAATTGTTCCAATGGATAATTATCTTCACTGTAAACATTTTTCTCTTTTTCTCCAGTCTGAATTTGTATAGCTTCAACTTCCAGCTATTGGATCATGTTATGCCTTCCTCTGCTAGACTGAAGAGCCCATTATTAATTTTTTTCCCTTTTGTAGGTAATTATAGATTATAATCACATCACCCCTTAACCTTCTCTTTGCTAAACTAAATAGATTGAGCAGCTTGAGTGTATCGCAATAAGGCAGGATTTCTGTTTCTTTCATCATTCTTGTGGCTCTTCTTTGAACCCTCTCCAATGTATCAACATCCTTCTTGAATTTGGGGGCACCGGAACTGAGCACAGTATTCCTGCAGTGGTAGCACAACTGCCACGTGAACGACAGTTTTGACAGTCCAGTGTGGAATTTATGCTCAGAACCAGAGATAGACCAACCCCATTGTAGCAAATGTCCCAGATGCACCTGATATGGAAGAACCAGGTTCATGTCCTTGCTCTACCTGGGACTTGAACTGAGCTCTCCGATGTGAGTGTCCTAACTACCAGGCTATTGAGTATTCTGAGGTGCATTTTTCTCAGTCTCTCCTACAGGAGCTCTTCCACTTTGTATAAATGATTAAACATTCATTGGAGCAGGGATTTGAACCCAGGTCTCCCACCTCCCAGANGATTCTGAGGTGCATTTTTCTCGGTCTCTCCACTTTGTATAAATGATTAAACATTCATTGGAGCAGGGATTTGAACCCAGGTCTCCCACCTCCCAGATGAGTGCCCTAACCACTAGGCATTACAGTCACCTTCTTTCTGGCCCGCTCAATAATTAATTATTTATACACTGGTTTCAGAGTAGCAGCCATCTTAGTCTGTATCCGCAAAAAGAACAGGAGTACTTGTGGCACCTTAGAGACTAACAAATTTATTTGAGCATAAGCTTTCGTGGGCTACAGCCCACTTCATCAGATGCATGTTCTTTTTATTTATACACTGTGGAGCAGTTCCAACAGGAGAATTTGAGAAAGTCACACAGAGGCCTCTTCAGCCTGCTAGATATGGTGTGAGACTTCTGTTCAATCCCCTGTTCTGATGAATATCTCATTCTGATTTGCAACCAAAAAATTGAAAAGGTTTTTTTCACAATGAGGAAAGTAGTTTTTTTCCTGCATGCCCTCGAGCACAGTCACTCTTCTGTGGCTGCAAGTATGCAACCAACAGAATTGCAGCATGTATATTAACTTGAGAAGAACAATGACGACTGGTTGAGTTCCTTCTGACATAACAATGACATAGCTTCAGAATGACCCATGCTATTGATCTAGCTGGGTATAATCAGATTGTTGAGATATAGCAATTAGTAACTTCATTAAAAACTGAAGCCTAGCCAACATTTTACAGTTTGGCACTCTTGGTACTGTGGATCTCTGCCTAGAAAGGTTCCATAAACATTATCATATAAAAATAAATACACCGAATCTTCAAAGGTTCATGTTTAATTAAGTGACACTTAATTGAATTCATATCTACTTGAAAATCCTCAAAAAATCCAGTCTTTACACACAGTTTGTGGGCTGTAATTTTAGGCACAATACACTAAATACAGGGGACCCTTGCTTTTTTGGTAGATTTCATAGTTGCATTGAGCTTAATGCCAGAAGGCATCATTAGAACATCTAGCCTGGTCTTCTGTGACAGAGGCCATCACATTTCACCCAGTGACTCCTGCGTTCAGCCTAATAACTTTGGTTAGACTAAAGCATTTCAGTCCTCAGGAGACTAAACTATTGTGTGTCTCTGGTGAGACAAGGAGAGATCGAGGGGCCAACAATGCCTAAGGCCCCTACAATGGCAGTGAATTGATGAGGTGAGTTGCCCAAATAATTCCAGCAGACAACCCCATCCTGCAGAGAAAGGCAAAAACAAACAAACAACCCAACCAATAAACAAGGGATTAAATAAAGAACCACTATGACAGTCTTAAATAAAGAACAGTTAAGATGCCTCCATTATACTGTTGTTATTACCACTGGAATTTATAATTAATATTTGGATTTATGTTTGTGTGTAGAAGCAGATCCCAATCTTAACACACCCTAGCATGTCACTGATTCAGATGACATCAAGTCTACCTGTATCTCCTTCAGAAAAAAAATGTTTTCAAATGTGCTGCTGTCTGGTTAATAGATAGCTATATGCATATGAGAATATGAAAGTAAATTCTCCAGCCTGCTATAACTGATATCCCAAAAGGGTCAAAGGTTCTCCAGAGCCCACATCCTGTACGGAGGGTGTGATGGGTGTATCACTGGATCCGGCTACCTAGGTAAGAAATCAAATTACAGCAAAACAGAAAATAAAGTCATCCTCTTTGCAGCAACGATCCCATCTGTCTGTCTTAATTTGGAAATGAAAAAATGAATGTTTCCTGGTTTAAATCTTCATTACAGAGAATTACTGCCATTGGTAGGTAATAGCGATTTTTGCTTTCAAGTGTGTTGTGCTTCCAGTCCCCGGAATTTAAGACTTTTCTCTCAGCTGGAGAGACTAAGCATTGTGAAGAAGGGTGGCTGTTTCTAATCAAACGAGTGTTTTGAAAGAGCTTAATACTGATAATTGAATGGCTTTATTCACCCATCTGGGATTTTTATATGTAAACCATATACTAAATCGTGCAAGCACTCCACGCTTGGAGGGTTCGCATAATAAATGTATCCAGAATCTGTCTTGTATTTTTAAGACAAATGCATTGAGTATTGTTTAATTGTTGTATGTAATGGAACTGTAGCCATGTAGGTTGCCGGATATTAGAGAGACAAGGTGGGTGAGGGAATATCTTTGACTGGACCAACTTCTGTTGGTGAGAGAGACAAGCTTTTGAGCTTACACAGAGCTCTTCATCAGCTCTAGGGAATCTTTCAACAAATGTGGAAGATGAATCCTCTCCTGGTTGTGAAAAGTACAAATGGAAACCAGAGAGAAAGATCAGTCTGAGTTGTCTCCTGCTTTTGTCTATTTTACCGGTATTACCCTACTGACTTCAGCGGAGTTATGCCTGATTTACATGGGTGTCAGTGAGGGGAGAATCAAGCCTCATAAATAATGCTTTTTCTTTCTAGAAATGGGGAATTGATGTTGGAGAGCAGGAAGGGAAGAAGGAATATGTTCCTTAATTATGCAAATACGTAATCATTGCAACTTGAAAACATTTTTGCTTGAATCAGACTCTGAACAGAAGCAACAGTGTGCCCTTGTTGCCAAGAAGGCTAACGGCATTTTGGGCTGTATAAGTAGGGGCATTGCCAGCAGATCGAGGGATGTGATCGTTCCCCTCTATTCAACACTGGTAAGGCCTCATCTGGAGTACTGTGTCCAGTTTTGGGCCCCACACTACAAGAAGGATGTGGAAAAATTGGAAAGAGTCCAGCGGAGGGCAACAAAAATGATTAGGGGGCTGGAGCACATGAATTATGAGGAGAGGCTGAGGGTACTGGGGTTGTTTAGTCTGCAGAAAAGAAGAATGANCCTTTAGGTGTAACTTTATTGCCCTGATGAGCAGAAAGTGTGTGGGAATTAATAGGATCAGGGGTTGGTGTTGAAACTGATTTAAAAGGGTACCCAATTTAGGCTTAATCATTTTTTCCTTTGTTTATAAATTTTCAGACAGAATTATTGTCACTTGTAGTTGCTGAACATATATTTATGCCAGACAATAAACAGACAAGTGGTACGGGCCCACATTACCGTCTATGGTACTGGGAAACTCGCCTGCACTTCATAATGGTCTTCTCAGTCTCAGGCCTGGTTCCTCCTGCTTCCCACCTGGTATTTCTCTCACTTCAGCCATTGTTAACTTGGTTTCTTGTACCTTTTCACATTACGTTTTCATTAGCTTCCCTCTGATCAGCGTAACCCGTACAATACACATTCCCAAGCTTCTATGTACATATTTTTTGCTATCTACACTATTTTCATTTCATGTCTTCATGTCACCTTCTTTTTGTTTTTCCCAACATAGGTACATATACCATAATGTTTTGTGTATTTTTTGTACTCATTAACATCCTCTTATCTATGTCCTCCAACACAATACAATCCATTAAAATAACCTTTGTCCTGTTACTTCTCTGTAACTTGAAGTCTTTAAACCATGATCTGAGGACTTCAGTAACTCAGTCAGAGATTAGGGGTGTATTTCAGAGATTAGGGGTGTATTTCAGAAATTAGGGGTGTATGTCAGAGGAGTGGGTGTGTGAGTGGGTGGGTGAGGTTCTGTGGCCTGCAATGTGCAGGACGTCAGACTAGATCATCATGATGGTCCCTTCTGGTCTATGTGACCATGGTGCCTGGAGGGGCCATGCTCAATCAGGGCAAACTGCAAATTATGGGGTAGACAATTCCCAAAACTGGTGGTTTATTCTAATAATTAGATTCAACAAGCCAGCAACAAAACATTTTCTACAACACCTTACTTGTTATCAAAGAACTAAAGCACAGATATCCTGGGCTTCCTCCCAGACAGCCAAGTCAAATATGATGAGAATTACTTTCAATCTTGTTCACCATATATAAAGTTCTGCCAGTCCCACATCACCCACCAGATCCATGAGTATTTCCGATCTTACCCAAATACACACTTACAGCCAATTCTTATAAACTAAACTAAGATTTACCTAAAAAGAGAAGAGAGAGAGTATTGTGGTTAAAAGATTGTTATACATACAGATATGGAGAAAGTTCTTAGGTCAGTTTCATAACAGAGATGGTGAGCTTGCTAATTTCTAGAAAGTATTAACAGAATAAATTCCATAGGTTATAGTCCAATAGGCAGTCCATGTGCAGCGTTTGTTCAAATCCTTCCATAAGAATTTGCAGTGACAGTCCAGGGTACCTGGAGACCTCAGGCTTGTGACTTAACTTTCCGCTGGCGAAGCTTAAGCAGATCTGAGATGAAAAAAGGATCATGTCCCAAAGTTATTTTTTAGCTCTCTCACAGGTTAGGATAGCCTCTTGACGGCAGGTAACAGCAGGTATCCCTTGGAGGAAAAATAGGTAATACACATTGTGGCTTTTGAAGCAATATTCCTATTTCCTATGTATACACAGGTCATTAGTTGCATCCATTAGCATAAGTCAATTTTCCATTCAAAGAGTCACAGTTAGTTTACTATAAACTTCAAAGAGAAATAAAGACAAGGATATTGTTGCACCCAAGTTTCACCTAATTGCTAATATTCCCTGTTGATCTCTGAATCAATAGAATATAGTAATGAAATATTATAGACCGGAACCGAAGCTTAGCTTCCACATGCTATTTACATAACTTTGTTGAACTCCCAAGAGACATAGAGAAACATAGACACATACAATTAGTATTAACTTCTAATTCTCTGGCAATATAGGTTTGCATTTCAAAGGATTTAGTCCACTTACATGGCTTTGATAACTATTGACAAGAAATGGCCCTGGTGACCATTTCAGTACTTCTCTAATATGTTTCCAAAGGTTGATCTTGGGTCACTTAGCCTGCTGGTTGTTTTAACCCCGGCTGACCCAATGTCACAGTCTATGAAAACGAAATGCCAGAGTTGTGTGCACTGGATCTCACTAACGAACTGGTTTTAATACTTGTTCAATCTAATTAATTACTGTATTTAGTTTCTCTTGCATAGGAATTAAATGATTTCTGTTTCCTTGTCACAGACTTTAGGTGCAAATTTCATTTAGCAAGAGATACTGCAAAGTCAGGGCGCAACTACACAGTACCAGAGCTTGGCCAACTTTTTATTGCTACTGGTTCAATACATTTGGGTACAGTTCTGATTTACTATAATTTCACATTTACAGGCAAAAAACCAATTGGATTGTTCCCCAGCAGCATATTGCTCCATTTTGTTCTGCTGTAACCTTTGAAGAATCATTTTAGTTCTTATGTTCCCTGGCTGAGAGAGCTGTGAAGTGAGCATGCTCGGCCCCTGCAGGGGGGCGAGGGCTAGATCCAAAAATAGGATATTGCCTCAGCATTGCAGCGCCTAACTGCTAGGTGCCCTGCCTCCCAGTGGGATCCTCAGCCCTGTGTGAGCTGCCCAGGGTCCCTACACAATGCATGGGAAGAGATAGGCACGTAGGAATGGGATCCACAAAAGCCATCAAGCTGAGGGGGAGCCGTCTAGGCTAGCTGGAGGAAGTGCTGAGGAGAGGGGATGGTCAAAGCCCCTCACTCAAAGGTAGTTAGGTACCGTAACTCCAGGGCGGAGGGTGGCTCCTATCTCCACTTGGGATGCTGAGTTGTCAACTCTCACCTGGAGCTTGGTCTCTAAGCCAGGGCAGCCCTTTTCCACAAAAAAACACGGAGGAGGCGGCCAATAGGCCAGTGATAAGAGCACTCAGTGGGCTTGTGGGATACTGAAGTTCAAGTTCCCACCTTGTCTGATTTGTAGCAGAGATGTGAACCCAGGTAAATGCCCTCACCAGTGAGCTACTGGGTATTCTAGAGCGGGGCTCTCCTGTTGAAGCTCTTCCACTTTGGATGACACAATTAAATATTCACTGAGCCAGAGAGAGACTGACTCTACAGCCTTGTTGTTAGCTCACTCCCCAGGGAGACCCTTAGGTGCCTGCCATATGTTCAAGGCCCAGAGAGGCACTGGGTTCCAGAGAGGGGCACCAGGTCCAACCCAACCTGGCCTGTGATGAGTGGCTGACACTGCAGTCTGCCCCAGGGCGCGGGGGCTAGTTGGTGACTGGCAGAAGCCTACGACTGAGGCAAGGTGGGGATAGTGGGTGGAGGGTTCCCCTGGGAGGGGGAGACCCAGTAGAAAGGGGCACCGGGGTCCTGGGAGGGACACGGGCCAGTGGCAGGCGGATCACCGGCCTGCAGAGGGCGCTCCAGACGCTGGGAGAGCGAATTCCCTGGACGACCAGCAGGAGGCGCCGCAGGGGTGAGTCCGCGACCCGTTTACACCATAATTGTACGTTTGCTCAGGGTGTGTGTCAAGACACTGGGCCCAATCCTGTTCCTGTGGAAGTCAATAGTAAAACTCCCCTTAAACTCACTGGGCTCTTTCTGCAACATTCTCTTTATGTTCTTGCTAATGCTTGGAGCTATTATCTAATCTCATTGCTCTCATTTCATGGTTTGCATTTCCTGACTGATGGAGGCGGAGAAGACCTGACCCTGGAAGTTGCACCCTTGATGTCCTGCTGGTATTTTGAAAGCCACTTTCCCAGCTCCTGCTCAGTGATGGATTCCTTATTTCCTTCAGTGACAAGTATTCAGTTACTGATTTTTCTACAAATACCCCACCTGGCGACAGGTAATGAGAATTCTGTGTCAGACAAATTTTAAGAGGCAATTAATCAGTACATAGGAACGGAGAAAAACACTAGCACCAAAAGTGATGGGTTTGAGATCTGGAAAACACACCGTACAATGAGTGACTTCAGGAGCTCAATCTATTTCACTTTATGAAAATGGGGTTAAGAAGTTATTTGACCATGATCCATAAATATCTAAGTAACACGGGGAGGTTTTTAAGGTCAGGCTTGACAAAACCCTGGCTGGGATGATTTAGTTGGGGGTTGGTCCTGCTTTGAGCAGGGGGTTGGACTAGATGACCTCCTGAGGTCCCTTCCAACCCTGATATTCTATGATTCTATGATTTGTGATAGCAAAAGGCATTTTAGTATTCAAAGCCAGAACAGTATCCAGCTGCTGGAAGTTGAACGTAGAAAATTCAAACTAGAAATAAGATGTGAATCTGTAACTGTGAGGGTAACTAATCACTGGAACTAGGGGCTGTGGTGGATTCTCCATCACTTGAAATTTTTATTTCAGGATTTGGCGTCTTTATAAAAAGTGATGCACAAGATATTGGGCTTCATTTAGGCCTGGGTTACATAGGAGGTCAGACTAAATGGTCTGGTCTTAACAGCTATGGGCCTATGTATTTTGTTTTATTGTTCTGAATAGGAGTTTTCATTTAAGAAAATGAGAGTCTAACCTTTTTTATTTTCAGAGAAATTACTCACCACAGTGAGAGCTATTTTGCCCTCTTCTTCCCGATGTGCAGAGGCTCGTCTAACACAACATGGCCAAACAGACATAGTGTGGACTAGTGTGGTCATCTAGACTGACCCACAGTATGACACATTCTATAAAACTTCCCCCAAATCCATCTATCTAGCAATCAGCAGAGTATAGCCACTAGATTGGGTTCCGAAATGTGACTCAGCAGAGCAAATTTCTATTCCTGAGCTGGGTGACTGTTGGAGAGTTTGTTCCTTCCTTATTCCTCAGTTTGCCCATCTGCAAAATGGGAATAAAGATACCGACCTCCTTTATACAGCACTTTCAGATCTGTGGATGGAAACGTGCTATGCACATATGTATATCTGTCAGTCTAGGCCAGGGGTCTGCAATCTTTCAGAAGTGGTGTGCTGAGTCTTCATTTATTCACTCTGATTTAAGGTTTCCTGTGCCAGTAATACATGTTAATGTTTTTAGAAGGTCTCTTTCTATAAGCCAATAATATATAACTAAACTATTGTTGTATGTAAAGTAAATAAGGTTTTTAAAATGTTTAAGAAGCTTAATTTAAAACTAAATTAAAATGCAGAGCCCCCTGGATGGGTGGCCAAGACCCGGGTAGTGTGAGTGCCACTGAAAATCAGCTCACGTGCTGCCTTCAGCACGAGTGCCATAGGTTGCCTACCCTGGTCTAGGCTTTTATACTGCACTTCTTGCTATAATCTTCCATTTCCCCCATGACTCAACTGTACCACATGCATCCTGCAAGGATCCTCTCTGTTTCCATGCATGAGCAGACTGGGGGGGGGGGAGGCTGGTGGAATTGTATTGCTGTGGAGTGGGAGAGGTGTGTTTATTATTTTGTCTGATGGGTCATGTTTGGCTATTGCGGGCAACAGTTTACTCACTGTCCTCAGAGCTCAGGATTTTATTCTATTTAATGTGTTTAAATTAATCAATCAATAGGAGAAGGTCATTCTACTGGGAATTACTGCTGATTAGATACTGAGGGACTGTCAGATTGGATTTAAAAGTAACAATAATTAACTAAAAAATATAAACACTAAGTCTTAAGTGTTGGAAGATAATTAGAACTTCAAATATCTGCATCCCTGGTTCCAGTCCAGTGTTGGACAACAGAGACCAAAAGTCGCTATGAGAATTGTATTATGTCTGCTCTCCTCAGTTCAATAACAAATTAACCATGGTATGGCTTAGGCTGGACCGTGCAGGCATTCTTCACTTGGAATGCCTGCTGGAGATGGAATCATGACAGGAAAAGTTGCATTGTCTGATACGGTATCCAAACACCTGTCACTCTGCACCTTGCTAGCGCCAATATTTATTATCCTTCAAAATGCATCGGCATGTTTGTGTGTGTAAGTAAATGGTGGATAGATAGAGAAAAATACAGAAGTAGACAGGTAGATTGGCAGAGGGGTATGTAAAGTTAGATAGATAGATAGATAGATAGATATGTTGCCCTTTATATTTTGATAGAAAATTTTTTTTCTGTCTTTAAACATTTAAAATGTTATTGACCTTTAAATAATAATAAATTGCTAAAATAAATCAGAGCAGAGGGGTAATTTCACTGTTCATCCCCATTAAACAAGAGCCACATGTTCCTGACTCCCAGGTTGGGGGATACATTTCTATTATGTTTAGTGTGATATGAAAAGAGAAAGAGCACTGCCCGGGATGGTGGAACATAGATTGGAACTGTTTTCACATTTGAGTTAAATCTTCTAGCTGCCTCCCTATGGGTCTGGATAGGGATCCGCATAGGAATTCACATCTGCATTCCATAGGGAACAACCCAAAGCACATGACAAAGATGTATCTGTGTCTCCATACAGGCCAGTTTACAATCCATACCCCTGATAATATTGTCATTGGAGTCACTGGAGAAGATGCTATCCTGCCTTGCTACCTGTCATCTCCAAGGGTCCCTCTGAGCACTGCTGTCCACTGGACACTTGCAAGACCTCTGGAGAGCATAGAAGTGACCTCCTATAATGGAGGAACCCAAACAGAAAGGCAGGGCGAGGGATACCAGGGCCGAACAGAGTTCTTCACGTCTCAGCTGAGCAAAGGAAACCTCGCCCTGAAGCTGAGGAACATCCAGGTCACTGACAAAGGGAAATATGCCTGCCAGGTTGATGTCTCAGACTGGCATGGAGAAGCCTACATTGAACTGGATGTGACAGGTCAGTGAAACAGCTTCTTGGTTTACACCAAGGTAATCATGAATCTTCTACTGTCTGGAAATGGGAGACTAAGAGAGGCCAAATCCATCCCAAGGCCAACTCCAGTGAAGCCAGTAGGATTGTAACAGGAGTGATTTGGGAGCTGGGTGACCCAGTGATTAAAGCAGCAAGATTATTTACTGAGTCAAATCCCCATGGGAAATGCAACTGGCAGGTCTGGGCCACAAAACATGAATAAATGTGTCACTCATTTCTGAGGGCCTGTTCTACAGTTGGGGCCTGAATCAAGTGAAGTCTGGCAGGCGATTTGACCTCTCTCTTAAATGACTCTTTCTCTGAAAGAAACTCCCCACAGAGCCGCCCACTGGGGCGGCGGGGAGGGGGAGGGTGTTTGTCCCAGCCCCCTGTTTGAATGGGCCCCCAAAGCAAGTGGCGTTGCACACTTGTGCACAGGGTCACAACGCCTCTCCCATTTGGCCCGGCCTCCCCTCCCTCATGATAGGGCAGGTGACTAGGTCCAGTCATGTTGTGACCTCGCACGTGGGGTTGCTGCGCTGCTCACTCAGGTTTGGCCCAGCTGCCCCTCCATCATGAGGGATGGCTGCACCAAACCAGACTGGCACTGCTACCCGCACACCACTTCACACAGCCTGGAGTCAGGATCCAGGCCCAGCCCCACGGGACAGGAACCAGCAGTAATGTGGGGTGGGCTCACTCTCCAAACTCCACCACCACTGGGGCCTCCCCTCAGTGTTTTTGCACTTCCCTGGGCAATTTCTTTGGAATGGGGAGGGGCTCAATTTCAGATTTAGTACCAGGCCCCAAAAAATCTCTCTACAGCCCTGCCCCCTCCTTACGTCATCTACTACCTCCTGCTGCTCCTTGAGCCCTTGGGAATCAAGAACCTTCCTCTCACTCCCCTGCTGTCCTCTGGCTCCATGTATGGGTCCCCAGGCAGTGAGGATGCCCTGCCCCACTTCCTGCTGCCTCCCCATAAGCCCCTGCCAGCATCAGGAAGTTCATCAGTTCTCCCCTGTGAGTCTGGGATGCTCATCAGCATCCCCGTTTCGGAATTATGTGGGTCGCTCCCTATTATGAGCCTTGTGGGGCTCTTTGAGAATATCCCAAATTCACCCCCCCTCGTGAGGCTTGGTAGGAGCAATTCAGAGCAAAGTCCCCCCACCTCACCCTCTTTAGCCTCCAGAGTGTTAAGAGACTCCTCAGAATACGGAGAGAAAAGAGCACGGCATGCATTGAATGAGTCCTGTGGGGAACACAGTATATAGTTGTGTAATTAATCATGCGTATGCACCAGGGGACAGAGTTAGGGGTGCAGGGGCAACCTTCATTCTCGTATTTCCTAACTTTTGTATGCTTGACTTTGTACCCTAAGCATTCTTTTAACATAGGTTGTTTTTCTCCCCATGTTTATGTATTTCTAGCTTATATAGAATTCTCTACAGTGCAGAGTGGGAAGCATGCCCCAAGGGGAATTTGATAGGCAATTATCTGACACACAGAACATGTGTATTGCTCTCTCCTGACAGCTCCCTATAGAATCCTTCCTAGCAACCCTGTTATTGGAGTCATTGGAGCAGACATTATCCTTCCATGCCAGCTCTCAGTCACTAAGTTAACTGGAAGTTTCAAAGTGCAGTGGCAACTGTTTAGACCATCAGTATTAATCCATGAGGTCTCCTATAATGGAGGAAACCAGACAGAAACCCAAGGGGAGAGACATCAGGGTCGAACGGAGCTGTCCATCACTGAAATGACTCAGGGGAACTTGTCGCTGAAACTCAAGCATGTCCAGATCTCTGACAAAGCAGAATATGTCTGCAGCCTGGATTCTGGGAGCTGGTATGATGAGACGGTAATTGAACTGGATGTGACAGGTTAGTGAACCAGCTTCTTGGGTTGTGACAAATAAATGCTAAATTTTCTAATGCCCGCTAGATATGTCAATGTCTGGAAAAAGGCCTGAAACTTCTGGAAAGAAAGGATTCTTTTTCCATTTTTTTTCTGAGACCCAGTATGGAAAAATTGGAAATTTGGGGGGAATTGAAAAGGAACTGTTATAGGAAATATTTTCTCTCCGAATGAACAGTGAAAGAGGAAGGAAAGAAGGAAAAACTTTCCAAGTATATATTTGTAACTGTCTAAATTATATTCTACTGGTTCATAGGACGGCTAGTTTTGTCTACAATTATGACAGTTTCTGTATGTATGATGATAATGCACTATTAAATAATCTGGTATTACTATGAAGTTTGGATACATAGCCGAATTCACTCTTGGGTCGTAATAATTGTGCTCTAATTACATTATAGCAATATTCATTTTCTGAGCTTTTTCTCTAGAAACTTGAGTTTCTGACGTACCTACATGGTAATGTCAGGCAGGTCTATTAACATACCATATTTTAGACCAATGGGACAAACTTTCCTGTTTGTTTACAACAATATTGATGTTTTCTATTTGCAACATTTTATAGTTTTTTATTTGCTAACAGGCAAAAGAAGACACATTAGAACCTTAGTATACAACGGCAGCTCCATCCCCAATACTAGGTATATTTCACACTCTGATTTGTATCAAACCTAAAGAATTTTTACTTATTTATTTCATACATATGTCATAGAATCATGGAATATTAGGGTTGGAAGAGACCTCAAGAGGTCATCTAGTCCTATTCCCTACTCAAAGAAGGACCAATAACAATTAAATCATCCCAGCCAGGGCTTTGTCAAGCTGGGCCTTAAAAACCTCTAAGGATGGATATTCCACCACCTCCCTACATAACCTATTCCAGTGCTTCAGCACCCTCCTAGTGAAATAGTGTTTCCTAATATCCAACCTAGACCACCCCCACTGCAACTTGAGACCATTGCTTCTTGTTCTGTCATCTGCCACCACTGAGAACAGCCTAGCTCCATCCTCTTTGGAACCCCCCTTTAGGTAGTTGAAGGCTGCTATCAAATCCACCCTCACTCTTCTCTTCTGCAGACTAAATAACACCAGTTCCCTCAGCCTCTCCTTGTAAGTCATGTGCCCCAGCCCCCTAATCATTTTCATTGCCCTCTGCTGGACTCTCTCCAATTTGTCCACATCCTTTCTGTAGTGGGGGGACCAAAACTGGACGCAATACTCCAGGTGTGGCCTCACCAGTGCCGAATAGAGGGGAATAATCACTTCCCTCGATCTGCTGGCAATGCTCCTACTAATACGGCCCAATATGCCTTTGGGCTTCTTGGCAAGGAGGGCACACTGCTGACTCGTATTCTGCTTCTCATCCACTGTAATCCCCAGGGCTTTTTCTATTTCCCCTACCAATTCTTCCCTGTTTGTAAGCAGCAGGTCAAGAGGAGCATGGTCTCTAGTCGGTTCCTCCAGCAGTTGTACCAGGAAGTTGTCCCCAACACTCTCCAAAAACGTCCTGGATTTTCTGTGCATTGCTGAATTGCTCTCCCAGCCGATGTCAGAATGATTGAAGTCCCCCATTAGAACCAGTGCCTGTGATCTGGAAACTTCACTTAGTTGTCTGACGAAAGCCTCATCTACCTCATCCTTCTGATCTGGTGGTCTATAGCACATGCCCACCACAACATCACCCTTGTTGTTCTCACCTCTAAACTTAACCCAAAGACTCTCAACAGGCTTTTTTCCAGTTTCAAACTGGAGCTCTGTGCAATCATACTGCTCTCTTACATGCAATGCAACTCCTCCACCTTTCCTCTTTACCTGTCCTTCCTGCACCTAAGATAACCTAAGATAGGCCACCTAAGATAGGCACCTAAGATAGGCCAATTGCCCTACTTTCTCAGTATGAATCATGAGGCTTCCCATCTTGTACCCTCCTTCTTGTGTTTCCTCCCAGTATCCCACTCCCCCACTTACCAGGGGGACAAACTTAGGTCACCATCCCCCAGCAAACCTAGATTAAAGCCCTCCTCACTAGGTAAGCAAGTACTTTTATGTGCTAATTAAATTATACATAATNTTGACTCATATTCTGCTTCTCATCCACTGTAATCCCCAGGTCTTTTTCTATTTCCCCTACCAATTCTTCCCTGTTTGTAAGCAGCAGGTCAAGAGGAGCATGGTCTCTAGTCGGTTCCTCCAGCACTTGTACCAGGAAGTTGTCCCCAACACTCTCCAAAAACTTCCTGGATTGTCTGTATTGCTCTCCCAGCCAATGTCAGAATGATTGACGTCCCCCATTAGAACCAGGGCCTGTGATCTGGAAACTTCACTTAGTTGTCTGACGAAAGCCTCATCTACCTCATCCTTCTGATCTGGTGGTCTATAGCACATGCCCACCACAACATCACCCTTGTTGTTCTCACCTCTAAACTTAACCCAAAGACTCTCAACAGGCTTTTTTCCAGTTTCAAACTGGAGCTCTGTGCAATCATACTGCTCTCTTACATGCAATGCAACTCCTCCACCTTTCCTCTTTNAATATACTCTTGCTGGAAGATTGCAAAATGGCATTGCTTTATTTCTTGGAATCCAGAGCCGACAAACAAGAACCTAAAACAGAGAGAGACAAAACAGGCTCCCTTAAGGCAAACAGGCACAGTTCACCCCACCTTTCTCTATACGAGCTATCTGCAGGCTAACTTCGGCTAGACCCAGATCACATACTAATTACAGGGCCCCCTAGCCTGCAAGCAGGACCAGAAAACCCCTCATATTTAAAGTGATAGCTTGTAATTTTAATAGTTTTCAATATCCCCACACTTCTCATGCCCTTGCAGCCCCTGGCCTTATGCAGAAGGGTCTCCCTCACTCATAGCCCTGACCTCCACTCCAAGAAGCCTTAAACAGCTCCACAGTCCCTGTCTTCTTGCTCCATCTTGCCTCACAAACCCCTGTGAGCCTTACAAGGGGTGAGTCACAGCCCCCGTTCCACCAGCTTTCAGAGGCTCATCTGGTTGAGAAGGCTCCTAAGGGCAGCAAGTGCAGTGTGGGTCCCATATGGAATGACACAGGGTCTCTACACGGGGCTATTCTGAACAGAGAGCCTGTGTATCGATATCCTCACTACAGCTGGNTACTCTTGCTGGAAGACTGCAAAATGGCATTACTTTATTTCTTGGAATCCAGAGCCGACAAACAAGAACCTAAAACAGAGAGAGAGACAAAACAGGCTGCTCCCTTAAGGCAAACAGGCACAGTTCACCCCACCTTTCTCTATACTAGCTATCTGCAGGCTAACTTCGGCTAGACCCAGATCACACACTAATTACAGGGCCCCCTAGCCTGCAAGCAGGACCAGAAAACCCCTCATATTTAAAGTGATAGCTTGTAATTTTAATAGTTTTCAATATCCCCACACTTCTCATGCCCTTGCAGCCCCTGGCCTTATGCAGAAGGGTCTCCCTCACTCATAGCCCTGACCTCCACTCCAAGAAGCCTTAAACAGCTCCACAGTCCCTGTCTTCTTGCTCCATCTTGCCTCACAAACCCCTGTGAGCCTTACAAGGGGTGAGTCACAGCCCCCGTTCCACCAGCTTTCAGAGGCTCATCTGGTTGAGAAGGCTCCTAAGGGCAGCAAGTGCAGTGTGGGTCCCATATGGAATGACACAGGGTCTCTACACGGGGCTATTCTGAACAGAGAGCCTGTGTATCGATATCCTCACTACAGCTGGACACAAATTTGTTGGTGAATTGATTCTTTTGCCAAAAAAAAAAAAAAGCATTTTCCAGAAACTATTACTATTCACTGACCCATATTCAGCAAATAGCTTTGCTTGGGAATTTTTCTTTTCAACAGTGTTGAAACATTTCATTCTGAATGTTGTGTTTTTAAACTCTTCTTTTCAAATTTTTGATTTGAAACAGCATTTCAATTTTACATCTCACCAGTGTTTTTTTTTAAAAGTGTGTGTGTGTGTGTGTGTGTGTGCGTGTGCGTGAAAATTGAAAAAACTGCAACCAAAAAAAATGTTTTGGTTGACTCACAAAATTTTGGTAGAGTCAAACTTACTTTTTTTATTTTATTTTATTTTATTAGTTTTTCTCCCTCACGAATAAAGTGGAAAAAATGTGTTGAGTTTCAAATGAAAACATTTTCTGGGGTGATTTTTCTCTTCAGCCCTGAGAACCAAAAATTCCTTATTTGCTCAGCTCTAATCTCCTCACAGGCCGATTCAAAATCCTTCCCCTGAGTAACCCTGTTATCAGGGCAATTGGAGAGGACGTGATCCTGCCCTGCCAGCTGTCAGCCACCATTATCCCTGCAAGCATCACTGTCCAATGGATCCTCATCCAGCCCTCTAGGAAACCAGTCAAAATCGTCTACAAGGGAAGGTTCAGCAAGGACCAACAGGATGAGAGATCCTGGGGTGGTATGGAGCTCTTCAGCACTGAGTGGACAAAGGGGAACATGTCTCTAAAGCTGAACAATGTCCAACTCCCTGACAGAGGGAAATATGTCTGCAGTGTGGCAGCTGGGGACTGGTACGACAAGGCAGCCATTGAGCTGGAGGTGACAGGTCAGTGCCTTCTTTTCGTTCAGTGCAGTAATGCCGAGTCTGTTACTGCCCTGCAATGTGAGGTTTGAGGAGAGAGAGAGAAAGGTGCTAGACCCGCCCCTGGGGTACGCCACTGATTCTGATGGAATTATAATGAGGAGGGACTGGGAGCAGGGTGTCTAGGTCACACAAGTAGCAGGTCTGTATATTCAGTCATTTAGTTATGTGAAATGCACCTAACACACAGAGAAAAAATGTTACATCTTCATAGCTGGGTTGCTCAAAAACTCAGTTCATCCATTGACCTAGCTACTGCCTCTCAAGGAGGTGAATTATCTGGGCCTTCCAATGGCATAGATAGTATCTACACTGAAGCGATACAGCAGGTGTGCCACTGTAGCATTTCAAGCGTAAACACGCTCTTAGCTAGCTCTTCTACCCCCTGGCCTCTTCTAGCCTCATTCCTTCACCAGCCCCTGGGATCCGTCTTTGAGATTTTGGATACTCACTCTCTGTCTAGGGTAGCTATCTATGGATCAGGGCGGGAAACAATTTTCGCCAGCTCATTAAGAAAATTGCTGTTATGAATCGGGATAACAAGTAAAACCTTGAAAAATTTTGTGAACTAAAAATTAAACAAAAAAAAAACAACCAAGCAAACAAAAACCTATGTGCGGATCAATGAAAAGTGGTTGGGTTTTTTTTGTCAATTTCAAAATCTTTTGTTTCCATTTCAAAGATTTTAATTTCTATCTATCTATCTAATCTAATTAGCTAAATTTCAGACTAAAAAATTGACAGCAACACTGGAATTTTTCATTTAGAAAATGTCAAAATGTTTCATTTTGACAATTTCAAAACTTTTTTTCTTCCCCAGAAAATTTGTCAAGACTTGACCCTTTAATGCAAAAAGTTTTAATTTTGATGAACTGGCATTTTCTGAGGAAAAAAACAAACATGTTTTGTCAAACAATCTGGCCTTCGCCACCCATAGTGTCTGAGCACCTGTGAGGTAGGGATGGATTATTATTCCCATTTTATCGATGGAAATCTAAGGCACAAATACTTTAGGTGGCGTATCCAAAGTCATAATGGGAGTCAGTGGTAAAGCAAGGCCTTGAACCTAGCTGTTATGAGCCCAGAGCTAGCATGGTAACCGCTGGACTAACTTTCCTCATGTGTCCCTTAACAGAGGCTAATTGAAGACCCCATGCAATTCCACCAACTGCCACCATGATCAATGAACGGAGCTGCCAAGTTTTGTGCAGCTTCATGTTTGGAACTTTATGCAAATTATTGAATGGAATAATCTTCCTATTTGTGGATTATCTGCATATATACGTAAACTTCTGCTTAAAAAAAGAGTTGTGACTTTCACTGGGAATCAGGCAGCAGTATTATCAGGGAAGGGCATTGGTCTGTCTGACCCCTATGGAGGAGGGCTTCCCCTCAGGGCAGGGGAGGAACCAAAGTGACAAAGAGACCATCACAAAGGGACAAAGCAAAGGGTTGCGGTTAGAGGGAACCAGAAGGGGACAGCAAGCAGAGAACCTTTGGCAGCACCCATTGCCCTGGGCAGCTGATGAGGGACACGTTGGCATTGCCAACTGGAGCTGTGGCTGGATGTGTGTGTGTGTGTCTGAATGCTAGGAAACCTGACCCATGCTCCTGGACTGATGCACAGCCAGCAGGAGGCGCTTCATAGGGAAGTCTCTGGGGTTGGTGCAGCCCCAGATGGTGTGCACAGCAATGGAAGGGGTGTGGAAAAGCACAGCCAAACTCCAAACAGCAGGTGCTGTAGCTGGTGCACTGTAGAGAAATGCATGCTGGAGTTTTCCTCTCATTGCAAGAGGACCACACACCAAAGGAACTGGTGAACTATGCCAGCAGCACACAAATATTCAGAGCCCCCACCAGTTGATTTTTCTGGTAGAGAGGCATCTTTCCCCACAAACCTTCATTCTCTGATAGCCGCAGGTACAGCTTTTCATACATGACCATATGCTATTTTTTCCCTCCGCTTGCTGCACATAGGATTTGAATCTAGGGCCTCCTAATGCACAGCACAGACTTGACCTGCTTGAGTTATGAGTGGTTGGGTATCAGGCATCTGAGCTTTCAGTCCTGGGTCTAGGGGGACAGTGCTCTTACGTGACTAGAGCCAACCCGCCCAAGCACATAACTTGCCATGTCCTTTCTGAAAGGCCGTGTAGCATAGGGGTTGAGCCTTAGTTTTCCCTGTTTAAAACCTGGGGTTCCGTCCCCATATCAGCTGTACATGACTTTGTATAAATTGCCTTACCTGTCAAATGAGCAGGGGTTCTCAAACTGGGGGTCAGGATCCCTCAAGGGGTCATGAGGTTATTACATGGGGGTTTGCAAGCTGTCAGCCTCCACCCCAAACCCCACTTTGCCTCCAGCATTTATAATGGTGCTAAATATATAAAAAAGTGTTTTTAATTTATAAGGGGGGGGTCGCACTCAGGCTTGTGAAAGGGGTCACCGGTACAAAAGTTTGAAAACCACTGAGCTAGAGTTTGCTGCCTCCACTGGGTTGGACCTTGGTTAATAACAAGGGTTATGAACTGCACAGATGTACTAGCAGTGGTTAGTGGAAGACCTAGGGCTAGAACTCATGGTGACATGCCTCACAGCTCCTTAAGCCATGGACACTTTCTCAGGAAAAGGTCTCTCTGGGCAGCATGTGCTACACTGAGGCCTGGTCTACACTGCGGGGGTGGGAAATCGATCTAAGATACGCAACTGCAGCTACGAGAATAGCATAGCTAAAGTCGACGTATCTTAGATTGACTTAGAATCACTTACTTCATGTCTTCGCAGCGCGGGATTGATGGCCGCCGCTCCCCCGTCGACTTTGCTTCCGCCTCTTGCCGAGTTGGAGTTCAGCAGTCGATGGGAGAGCGATCGGGGATCGATTTATCGTGTCTACACTACACGGGATAAATCGATCCCCGATAGATCGATCGCTACCCGCCAATCCGGCGGGTAGTGTAGACGTACCCTTAGATTAGGTATGTGAGATGCACATGGTAATTGATAAATCTGAATTAAAGACTGGGGAAGCTCCCTAGCTCAGGAAGTGGAGAGCCCCCTGATGTGCAACCACACAAATATTCCGTACGGAGCTCTGTGAACAGAGAGTTGTGTGTTTTTATACAGCTCAAGCACAAAGCATTCCCCGGTGTTATCATGGGGGGAGGGATAGCTCAGTGGTTTGAGCGTTGGGCTGCTAAACCCAGGGTTGTGAGATCTGGGGCAAAAATCTGTCTGGGGATCGGTCCTGCTTTGAGCAGGGGGTTGGACTAGATGACTTCCTGGGGTCCCTTTCAACCCTGATACTCTATGAGTTACTTGGAGAAGACATTATCTTGGGCTGCACGTTGCCAGTGGCCAGGGTCCCTGCAAACATCTCAGTCAAGTGGCTGCTCTTTAGAACCTCAGAATTAATTCATGTGAGCTCCTATAACAGAAGCGTAGAAGCAGAGAGAACTGAACTGAGTAAGGGGGCATATCTCTGAAGCTCAAGGACATCCAGTTCTCAGATGCAGGGATATATTTCTGCTGTGTGTCTGCCGATGGCTGGTAAAAGGAGCTGACCTTTGAACTGAAGGTGGCAAGTCAGTAAAACACCTCCTTGTTTTATGCAAAATAAACAAATAGACTCACCTGAATACAGCTACAGGAAATAAAATACTGCAAAATACCTCTTCTCTCTGAAAACATTATATAGACACAACTCTAAAGGGGCAGAGTTAAGGTACTGTTATCCAGGCTTTGCGGCAATGGCTTATTTAAGACTTATTATGGTTTTTTATTATTAATACACTAAAATAGCACCTAGAGGCCTCAACTGAGATCAAGGCCATATTAATCTAAGTACTAACCTTAAGTCTGAATGTCCGGCGTTTCTGTTAATTTTTAACTCTATTGTCCCAGAACGCTGATACACATTTACAGCACTGTGGCACACCTGCAACCTTATCATCACCTTCACAAAGTGTTCTGTGTGTGGATTTTTAATAGCTCCCTCTCCACCCCGCTACACAGGACCCCTGGCTCTGCAAAAGAAGGAGGGCCTGGTTCAGCAGAAGCTATGTGGACAGCAGAGAGGGAATGACACTTTCTTCAGCTGGCCATCAACGGCTAAACCCACAAAGGGGACTTGGACTCAGCTTTGCAGAACCTACCTCCTAGGTGTCTTACCACTTAGTGGAATCCATAAGCCCAAGTTAGGCACCAGGCCGCTACGCAGGTACGGTGAGAGTTAGGCACCTAAGAATGGGATCCACAAAAATCAGCAGGTTCAGTGGGGAGCTGCCTAAGCTAGTCAACGGGAGACACCAAGGAGAGGGGTTTGTTCTACCCATCAAAGGGAGTTGGTGCCTCAGCTGGATCAGCAAAGGACATAATTCCTCTCCTTAAACCTACGGGATGGCCAGCTCCAGGGCTCTCTCACTAGCTCCTGTTGAAACTGTTCTACTGTATATAAATAATTAAATAGCCATTGGTCCATGCACTTGAATTCTGGGGGTCCCACACTGTGTCTGAGTGCACTAACCCATCACAACCATCTCTTCCTCGGGCTGTTTTTAGTTCAGGGTCTGATCCTGTAGGTGTGTTCTGGTGGGATAGGTGGGGGAACACCAAATGTGAGGATCATGCTGGGACCTGGGCATGAGTTAGGTGCTGGGCACCAGAGCTGAGATGGGTGTGCATATGCTCACAACCAGAAATGCAGGCACCTAGGGTACTTTATCAACAGAAATGTAGATACCTGAGGGGAATTTAGGCACCTACAGGGTTAGGCAGTAGCTCAGTGGGGGTTTTGAGGCTCTGGATTTTGGATTCAGTAGCCTAAAGTGCCAGTTAAGCCCCTAAATTGCTTTGTGGATCTAGCTCTGAGACTTTCTGTAAGCACAGTCCCCACCTATCTGCCTGTGGAAGGGAAACCTGATGCTGCTGCCCTTCTGGGAACCAAGAATGCAGGCCAAATGGGACACTCTATCCTGGGAAGTAATGACTCAGATAAAGATTTGGGGGTCATGGGGGATAATCCGCTAAACATGAGCTCCTAGTTGGACTCTGTGACCAAAAGGCCTAATGTGGTCCTGGAGTGCATAAACAGGTGAATCTCAAGTATCAGTGGAGAGGTTATTTTACCTCTGTATTTGGCAATGGTGCGACCACTGTTGTAATATTGTGTCCAGTTTTGGTGCCCACAATTCAAGACAGATGTTGATAAACTGGAGAGAGTTCAGAGGCGAGCCGTGAGAATGATGAAAGGATTAGAAAACCTCCCTCACAAAGGTAGAGTAGAGCATCTCAGGCTATTTATCTTAACAACGAGAAGGTTACGGGGTAATTTGATCATAGTCTATAAGTACCTACAAGGCAGCAAATATTTAACAATGGGCTCTTCATTCTAGCAGAGAAAGGTATAACATGAACCAATGACTAGAAGCTGAAGCTAGACAAATTCAGACTGGAAAGAGGGTGTAAATTTTTAATAGTGACAGGAATTAACCATTGGAATGATTTACCAAGGGTCCTGGTGGAGTCTTCATCACTGACAATTTTTAAATCAAGACTGGATGTTTTTCTAAAAGATCTGCTCTAGGAATTATTTTGGGGCAGTTTTCTGGGCTGTTATAAATGGGGTCAGCATAGATTAGTGGTTCTCAGCCTTACCAGACTACTGTACCCCTTTCAGGAGTCAGATTTGTCTTGCATACCCCAAATTTCACCTCACTTAAAAGCTACTTGCTTACAAAATCAGACATAAAAATACAAGTGTCACAGCACACTATTACTGAAACATTGCCTACTTTCTTATTTTTACCATATAATTATAAAATAAATCGATTGGAATATAAATATTGTACTTATATTTCAGTGTGACACTTGAGCCTATATTTCACTTGTGAGCCTTGTCTGATGCCCGATCCCCACACGATGGGGCTGAAACATGTAATTTAGCTTTGTGGGACCTGGGCAGTTGCCCTGCTTGCCACCCGCTAATGCCAGCCCTGCGCTTGCGATCCCCCAAAACCCATCCCGTGACCCCCCCCTGGGGGTTGCAACCTCCAGGTTGAGAAACACTGATCTAGATGAGGTGAGTATCCTCTGTAAGACCTCTGCATACCCCAAGGGTACGTGTACCCCTGGTTGAGAACCACTGGAATCAATGATCAAATGATCCCTTCTGGCCTTGGAATCTATGAATCTATGATCCAGGCAAAGGGAGCACCACACCTGTGTTCTCAGCAGAGCCCAGAAGTTGAGTAGAAGCATAGTTCCCTGCCTATCGACTTCATAATAGCCAAAGGACTGGAGATTACATTTTAGAATCAGCAAGGGGTGGATGACCTGTGCCTTGCAGGTCAGCAGAACTTGGGGGAAGGACCCCATTTAAAGATGCATTTGTTCTCCATATTCATCCCTGTGCAGGGAACCAGCTCAAGAACTATTCACCATGTAGCTCCCACTTAGCCTTCAAAACAAGGCTTACTTGGTGTCTAGTAGTGTTGAGAGACTAACGGATTATTTTTTGTGAAAGTGGCAAAATGTTTTGTTTCCACTTTTCACTTTTCAATTCAAAATGGTGTTTGGATTTTAAATTTGGATATTTTAAACCAACAAACACACACACACAAACACATACACACACACACACACAAACACACACACACAAACACACACACACAAAGGACAAATGGCACCTAAAATAGCCGGATTAGAGCAAAAACTCAGAAAATAATAGATTTTGAATCAACAAACAGTTCAGTTAATGTGAAATGAATTGTTTTCAAGTTCTTCAATTCAGTGCACAAATTAGAAAAATCTGTTCAGGGGGCTGAACAGAAAAATCCCCCCAAAAATCTGGAAACATTTTTTTTTCTAAATTGAGCATTGAATCAAAGAACTCAAACACATTTCAATTGACTCAACATAACTTTTTCCCAAGTCCCTTACCACAATTTGGCCATTTTCAGTGTTTTTCACCCAATTTTTTGTCACCCTGAATCGCCCTGACTGTAGGCCTGTGTCAGAACGTGCACTCTTATCTTCAGCTAGTGAAGGTGCCCAAGGCTGGGCTGGGACTGATTCATGTTAACTGTGTGCAACAAATGAATTGTTTGCTTTAATTTATTGTCATATGTGGTGTGATATCATGGTGGACAAAGGGAGCTCCATGCTGGAGTTTCAGCTATAAGTGAGTAGCTCAGTGAAGAACTCTGCTTATTTTTCTCCCAAACATCCCTTGCTGAGGCCCTAATTTTTTTTGCCACGTCCAGGCAAAAAGCTCCTCATTAGAACTGGGTGATGAGCGAAGTAACATTCAGAATCTACTCTGGGCCCAGATCAATTTCTCTCTCACACCTGTCATTGCTACACCCCTCACAGCAACAGGAAACAGAGACATGGAGAATTCAGAAGAGGTGGCCAAGGTCACAGGAAAGCCCCAGCTATGAAACAAAGAAGAGTAAGATGAAGGAGAAGCAAGAGTAACAGAGAAGCAGAACAGCCAGAAACTTCTGGGGGATATTGACACTAAGGGGGACTTTGACACTGTGTAACGAATGTCACATTGCTCATAGCTTTGTTAATCACTGATCCAAGAGGCCGCAGCACCTCAAAAGGCTCAGGATTCTGTTATGATTATTATCGCTAAAGCTGGTAAAGAAACAATTTCCCCACCCCTCATGAAAATGTTTGAAATTTCAAAAAGGCTCTGACTGCCAGATGCTGGGACTGTACGACTCGGGATGGATCACTGGATATTTGCCCTGTTCTGTTCATTCCCTGTGGGGCACGTGGCACTGGCCACAGTTGGAAGAGAGGCTACTGGGCTAGATGGACCATGGGCCTGACCCAGCATGGCCATTATAATGTTCATATGTTCTTAGCTCCAGAAAATTCAAAAATCCCAGAAATGCTAGTGAACCAACCTCTCGCACTCCCCAAAATTGTTTTTTTGTCAATAAACATGTTTCATTCTGATATTTTCAAAATGTTGTTTTGATTCTGACCATTGAAAATATTTTATTTTATTTTTTACTATAATTAGTTTCCATTTGGAAATATGAAATCATTTCCAGTGGAAAAGTGGAATTTGTCAATTCAAAAATGTCAAAACAAAAAGTTGTGACAATTTCAAAACTTTTATTTCTAATTTTCACATAGAAAAAATCATGAAAACTGATCCTTTCCCATTAAAGGTTTTTGGTTTTGATGAACCTTTTGCTGAAAAATTTCTGACCAGCAGTAATTGTGACATTCACACCTAGCGGCCCCAGTGAAGACCAGGGCCCCATTGTGCTGTGATCTGTGCACATGCATTCTAAGAGACAGCCCTACCCCAAAGAGCTCACAATCTTAGATGCTGCTTTGCTTGATGACTGACTGCAGCACCTGTCATAGGCCGAGGACAATACACACTCCTGAGGCTTCCTGTATCTCTCCACAAACTCCCTGGGTGCCACCCTCCCATCTTCTCTATTTCAGGGATGCCCTGAAACCTCCCTACCATGCCAGGGGCCATATGTGCCCCCCATTCTCCCCTCCCCCCATGACCAGGAATCTATGTGCCCCCATTCCTCCCTCCTCCTCAAAGGGCTCTGTGTGCTCCAACAGGAGAGTTTAAGCGAGTCATAGCCCAACATAGCAAACAGCCCAGTGGTCAGGGCACTCACCTGGAGTGTGAGAGACGTCAGTTCAGGTCCCTGTTCCACATCAGGCAGAGCAGGGTATGAATCTTGGCATTCCATGTCCCAGCTGAGCCCCATAAGCCACTAGGCTATTTGCTAGTGGTTGCACAGGCCCCCCAACCAGGTAATTCCCATGGTAAATAATCAGTCATTTGAGCACTGACCAGGCACAGAGAACCCCTCACTTCTGATGCTGAATAGGTTGAGGCGTGAGGTTAAAGGGACCCCGGAGGAAAGGAACTGGTTCTAAACCCCAAATCACTATTCAGAATAAAACATATCTGAACCAAAAAGGCTACTATTTAGGAGCATGGAGAGAGGCTATCTTGCAGTATTCACACAGCACCAGCACTTTGTCTGACTGGGTCTGGGGATGAATTATCAATATTAATTAAATGTTATCTGTCATTTTTCCTTCAATCATCAACTTCATCACTCTTGAATGTCTGTTATTAGGAGACCTGTCCAGGAAATAACTCACTGCCAGGCAGGGGCTACAAAGCCAGTTCCGACTTAAAGAAGCTGCGGCATTTTAGCTTCAATAAATCAGGGTCCAGCCGCAGCTGACCCCAAGTCCTTTACCAACATTTTCAACCATGATGGCCAAGATCCCCTTTTCATAAAATCAAGCCCACTGGCAGTTTGTCCTCACAGACTGAAGGATGCCAGTTTATCTGTCTGCACACCCAGATACCAGAACAGACTTTTGATCTTCACCTGAAAACAGGGAGCTCCCTCCCCCGCTGTTTACCTCTTCCTCTAAATTTCCTTCTGAAGTCAAGGTAAACTCTTCATTGTGCTAATAGATTTGTATTGTATGACATACAATACACAGTGGTCTACCAGGGAGTTAAGTGTCTTCCACCCCCTGTCTGGAGAAGTTTGTTTTTGAGTGACCTACCTGTAACTACAAGGCCTAGAGAACATAATTTTCACCATATATACATAACTCCTCACACATTTTCTGTACATGCATCTTGCAATGATTTTGCATCACCCCTTTTAATGAACCCTGCACCTCTGCATACCTCTATGTCCTCTGCCAGCTGGCATCAAGAGGCCTTGGGTCACACCAGCCTTCTCCGCACAGGCCACAACCCTGCTCTCACCAACGCCACTGGCAGAATGGGAACATATTTGTAACCAGGGTCTCCACTCTGCAGCCAGCACAAAATGCAGGCCAGGATCTGCTCCCTTTCCTTGCCCTGAGCAGTCCTTCCTTTGTGAATAGCTCCATTGGGATGGATTGAAGCTGTACATGCTGCCCTGAGAAAGGGCTGGTGCTTAGCTGCACTGACCCAGGAACAAACCAGCCCTAGTACTGGCAGCATTAGCCTAAATGGATATATGGGCTGGGAGTCGACCCTGCTGACCCTCACCTCAGTCCTACTGAGTGCCAGGGACACTGGGTCAGTGAGGTCAGGCTGAAGCTACCATGGGGCCAATGAGATTTAAACATGACAACATTCCAACCATCGCTGACGGTCTCTGTGTCTCCTCACAGGGGCAGCGACAAACAGGAAATAACCCCAAGCAGGTTGAAAGTGTTAGGAGTTATGCATGGGGTTTTCTACTCACTGCTAGGGTGCCTTCTTGTGGCTTGTCGGGGGCATAACTCCACCTGGTCTAAGGCCCCCTTCCATCTCTTGTCCACTTTGTGGCCCCTCTCATGCTCCAGGACTTGTAGTGCTCCCTCTTCCTGGTGTGGCCCTCTGGCAAGGTCACTGTAGCTTTCCCTTTCCAGGGTATCAAATTCTCACTGGACTGGCTGTGTGGGTATCATTCCTGGGAGCCCTCCAATCCATGGCAATGCCACTTCCTCTGTGGCTGGTAGGGGAGCCCGGGCCCCAGCTCAGGGACCCTACAATCCTAAACCTTGCCACCATTTCCCTGAGTCATTTCTCCACATCACTCAGGCTTCCACTCCAGCACTCTTTGGGGTTATCCTTACTTCAGGGCCCAGATCCCGGGCTTCTCCTCTCCCCTGGGGTCTCCTCCTTTCCCTCTCTAAGCCCAGGGAGTAACTGCAGACCTCCACCCTGTAACCGCTTTCTACAGCTAATTTCCCAGCCCTATACCAGCCCTGCCTGCTCCTGTCCAGCTGGGCTCTGTCCTCAGTCATGGGTTGCCCATCAAGCCTAATCTGTCCCTCAGGTGTGATCTGATTTACACCAGATGGGGAGCTGGCCCGTTTGTGTCCAACGGGGGTTGATATGAGGGAGGGATGTGTGAGAAAGCAGACGCTGTTTCAGACATTGAGTCCTGCCAACTGCACAGACTATAACCCTGTCAGGGGTCTGCAGTGGCAGCCGCAGTGATTCTGTCATATTGTGCCCATCCAAGGCTATGTCTACACTTACAGCAGCGTGTAGGGTACACACACACACACACACACACACACACACACACACACACAGTCTATACTTAAAATGGCTGCCCAGATTTCTCAGCTACGGTGCGTCTCTTAAAGAGCTCGTGAGAGAGAGTATCAAAGTGACACTGCGATGTAGCCCCCGGAGAGTGATACTTTAATGAGAGAAGATGATGGTGTTTACTGCACCCTCTGATCTTGAAACGTGCAGACTTTCCCTGACACCGTGTTTCATACAAATTCTTCAGCTGTGACAGTTACAAACACTGGGGAACAAACACCCAGTCAGCTCCTCCTGTAAAAAGGTCTTCCTGGGAGATCAGTACTAGGAAACCTTTGGCCATTAAGTGCGCCTGAGCTGTTCAAACGTACTCTCAGGCCTTGTCTACACTGGCAGCAATATGTAGGATACGCTTAGGTGCACTCTGCAGTGAAAACCAGGCTGTGTCCACACTGTGGTGTGTAGCTACACGTGGCAGTGACAGGCTCCGGCAGTGGGGAAAAGGCTCTGTCAGTGGGGACTGCTGGAGGCTTCCCCTGCCGCCTCCCGCTGCCAGAGCATTTCCACACAGTCGCAGCTATTCTCTGTGGCAGGGAAGGGCTCTGGCAGCAGGGAGGCAGCTGGGCACTACACTCTAAACATAGCAATGTAGACGTGAGATGCATTGCCTGGGCAGGTACCAAGCCCTGTAGGGTATATACCCTAAGGCTCTGGCATGTCTTTTCCTGCCTAAGCTGTGCCTCACCATCAACATTGCTATTTGTACCCATGCTGGTGTGTGTGTGTGTGCAGTGTGTGTACCCTACACGCTGCCGTAAGTGCAGACATAGCCTTGGATGGGCACAATAGTTCCTCTTGTGACTGAAAATCACTGCAGCTGCCACTGCAAACCCCTGACAGGGTTATAGTCTGTGCAGTTGGCAGGACACATCATGTGTTAACCCTTGAGTTACAGGAGACCATGCCAAAGGAAAT
Organism: Platysternon megacephalum; assembly: GCA_003942145.1. Lineage (NCBI taxonomy): Eukaryota > Metazoa > Chordata > Testudines > Platysternidae > Platysternon > Platysternon megacephalum. Next base: position 282,738 of record QXTE01000459.1, read on the forward strand.
GGCCTGTTTCTGAATATGGAGTAACAGTCACGTTAGACCTCACACAAAAATCCCAACTTGACAAGTTTCAGAGTGGTAGCATTGTTAGTCTGTATCAGCAAAAACAACGAGGAGGCCTTGTGGCACCTTAGAGACTAACAAATGTTTTTGGGCATAAGCTTTCGTGGACTAAAACCCACTTCATCAGATGCATGGGGTGAAAAATACAGTAAGCAGTATATATATTGCAGCACATGAAAAGATGGGAGTTGCCTTACCAATTGGGGGGTCAGTGCTAAGGAGGCCAATTCAATCAAGGTGGAAGTGGTCTATTCTCAACAGTTGACAAGAAGGGGTGAATATCAACACAGGGAAAATTACTTTTTGTAGTGATCCCTTCTCTATCACCATTGGTAACTCCACCATTCAGTTCATGCCCCACCTTGAAGTTTGTCATTGTTTCCCTCTCCTCTCTCTCCTTCTCCCCAAAGATGGATGGTGGGGTCAAATCCTTCCCACAGTTCCTCTACAATGGAACTGGCACATTCTGCTCCATTTCCATCACCAAAAGCCTTGTCCAGATCTCAGCTCCTCTACTACAACACCTCTGCAACCTGCTAGACTGTCACTGCACTTCACTTTCCATCCACCCAACATTATGCTTGACAAGTCATCTAACTCCTCCCCTGATCTAAGTCGACCCTTCTCTCCCTCTTCTTTCACTGGCTTTCCCTTGCCTTCTACAACAAAATTGAGGTCGTTCTCCTGACTTTCAGCTCCTGTCAGATCTCTCCACTTTATTTTCTTTTCTCTGCTTCAGCACCTTCACATTCTCTTTGCTCCACCTGTGACTGCAACTTTCATGTCCGTTTTTCATCTATGACTGTTTCTCATGTGAACCCCTGTGCTTCAAACACCTCACAGACCAATGCTCCTAAGTGTCTCTACACCATCTAGCTATAAATCCCTCCTCAAAACACATTTCATTTATAGTGGCTATAAACCTGAGTCCTCGCCCCACAGTAAAGCTAATTGAAAAAAGCTGGGGGGGAAAAAAATCACATTTTCCCCCCAATTTTTCTCCTTACACGTTATTTACAATTCTGAAATAACAAAATTTCACCAGCTGCACCACATAATGAGATCAAATAAATATTAAACAAAAATACAAGCATCTAAAGAAAAATTGAACTAACGAAGAGCAAGCTGCTAAACTTCTCTGCTCAATCACTCTTTGTTTTATGGCATCTTTCATGTCTACAGGATGTTGTCAATTGCATTGTTGTCTTAGAATCATAGGACTGGAAGGGACCCCGAGAAGTCATCTAGTCTAGCCCCCTGCACTCATGGCACTCTTAATGGTCCTTAAAGTACATAGCTATAAAAATAATGACCGAGATTACTCATAGCCTCCTCGAATATTTTGCACAGTATTATTTGAAATAAATGGCCAAAAGACTGAGTCTTAAAATCAGATGTCTATTAAATATTACGTTAGAATTTATCAGGATTTCTGCCATGCATATCTAATGGAAAAATTCTCTCTAAATAGTTATGTATAGTCAGGTGTGATCGGAGTCCCGGGGGGCCACACTGAGGTTGCTCAATCAGATCAAACTGCAAAGAATGCGGCAGACGATCCCCAAAAGTGGAGGTTATTTTTAATAATTAGATCCACCAAGCCAGCAACAAAACAGCTTCTACAACACCTTACTGGTTACCAGCAGCCAAAAACACAGTTCCCTTAAAACAATCCAGTCTTGAGCTCCTGCCCAGGCAACCATGGTAAATATGATGAGGATAACTGAAAATCTTGTTCATCGTATAAAAAGTTCTACCAATCCCAAAGGATCGTACACATCACCTACCAGGTCAATGAATATTTCAGATCTTACCCAATTATATCCTTACAGACAATTTGTATTAACTAAACTAAAATTTATTGCAAAAGAAAAGAGACAGAGAGAGTATTGGTTAAAAGAGCATTATAAATACAGACATGAATAAAGTTCTTATTTCATTTTCGTAGTAGAGGTGGTGAGCTTTAGAGTTGCAAAAAATTATTTCAGAATTACTTCCATAGATTACAGTCCAATGTCCAATATCAGGGCGATCCAAACTGGATCAGGAAACTTCAGTCTTGCAACTCAAACTTCCTCTGATGAAGCTTTAGCAGATCTGAGATAGCAGGATCAGAGCACATTAGTTCCTTTTATAGTTTTATAGGAGCCTCTTGCCAGTTGGTGAATAATAGTGGTTTTGAAGTAGACCGCCTATGTCCTAAGTATCACCAGTAATTAGCTACATGGATTAGTCTAAGGCAACTGCCCATTTCCCTCCATTTACAGGTAGTTTACTACATACTTCAAAGAGAAATAAAGTCAATAATATTACTACATTGACAGTTCAGCTAAATGTTAACATCTCCTTTTGATCTTTGCATTAATAGAATACAGCAGGGGTTGGCAACCTACGGCACGCGTGCCAAAGGTGGCACGCGAGCCGATTTTGCCTGGCACGTGGCTGCCAGCCAGGGTCCCGGCCCCGCTCAGCCGAGGCTGAGCAGGGCCGGCGACCGGGACCCCAGACTGGCGGCAGGTGCGCCCCCCAGCTCCCCCCTTCACCGCGCTCAGGTTCTGCGGCTCCCGGAAGTGTGAGCCGCCGGGGCGCGGAGCCCTGAGCCTGCTCCGGGAGGGGCAGCAGCGGCGGCGGCAGCTCACACTCCCGGGAGCCGCAGAGCCTGAGCACGGCGAGGGAGAAGCCGGGGGGCGCACGGGGACAACTGCCCACATGCATCCGCTGCAGGAGCTCCCCCCCGTGGGGCACCGGGCTGCAGCCCTGGCAGG